>NNCB01000749.1:0-14526 GCA_002317545.1 Scenedesmus quadricauda | reverse complement strand
ATGCGGGCCGAGGCGGCAGGGCGAGGGCAGCTGGGCGATCGCGGTAGTGCAAGCCCGCCTCCTTTATGCGTTGCCAGCATGATCACCGGCGGCACCTCCATCATGTTCATGGATTTCTCCTGATCGATCCAGATCGGCCGCGTTTCGCGCGGCTGGAAAGCGGCGAGGCCATGTTCCCCATTCGTTCACCCGAACGGTCCGCGTGGTCGAGACGGGCACGCGCGCAGTGTGGCTGCCGTGGACGACCACGTCAATGTGGTGCGCCCTGCCTGGCCAGGGCGGGGTGTGGAGGTCGTTTCGGCAGAGGGCGGCACAGTCGTGCTGCGCTACAAGGTGCGGATGGGGGCGATGATGCGTCACGCTCACGCAGCACACGGGGCTTGGACAGTCCAGCGGGCAATGCGGGTTGAGCTTGCGCTGGAGCCGGCAACCTTGGTCACCGCTCGCCCTGTCCCGCGCGTGTGCAAGGTGTCGACGCGCACATAGCTGTTGCATGAGTCATGTCCCATCGCTACTTCACGCCCAACACCTTGGGATCTCAGCGCGGCGTCGCGCAGGTGCTGCCGGCCAAGAAATTCCTGTCATCGGTGAAGGACAAGTCGCTCCGTATCCCCGGCAGCGTCTTCATCTGCACGATCGACGGCCATTATCCCGAAGATATCGACGATATCTGGGACAAGGATCCCGACAAATATCTGATCGCCGATCCCGATACGATCTGCACACCAGCCTTGGAGTGCTGGGACTCTCGCTCTTTGTTCTGTTTTGTTCTGTCTGATGTCATTGGTTGGCCACACTCATGGAGTGGGGCCAGCACTCAGTCACCTTGTTACACCTTCATGTAACAGGATCCACCAACTGGACTGCAGTCTGTGACAACCAAGTTGACCCTGTTCAGCGAACACAGCGAGATGCCGAGTCACACCAGACCAAGTTCGCAACGAATTGTGGGCTGAGTAGGTGCCTCGCGATTACTTGCCCTTGCGGCTTTGTTTGCCACCGCCATGCTCGGGTGGAGGCACTGTCCTGGCGGAGCGGGGCAACCCCTGCTGCTGCAGGCTGCCGGCGGGTGCTGCCGCAGCGCGAGCTTCTTCTGCCGCTGCTTGCGCGTCTCGATGCCTTCTCCTCCGTGCCCTTGCCGCCGACTCCCTGGGGGTAGCCGGGGTCAAGGCTGAGGTTCAGAATCAGAATCTTCGTCAGCGGGGACGTACACTTTCAGGCCGACATCCCAGAACAAATCGAAACATTTTAACCTTCACCTGACCCATTCTGTCATCGGCTTCAGACCTGTCCTGTCAGGATTGGACCGCGCAGATATGCTTGCTTGACGCCTCACCTCATCTGCTTCTGGCATCGAAGCCCATGCGACCGATGCGCTCGCCGAACTCGGAACCGTTCCGCGATCAGCCGCCAAGGCTTTGTGGGATTGGTGGGCGACGAATCCCGCGATCGATGTTGCCGCGATCGACGCAATCGAGGCCGTGACCAAACACGACGTCATCGCGTTCCTGACTTGGGTCGCCGAAAATGTCGGCGACGAAGCGCGCTTCATGCACCAGGGCATGACCAGCAGGTCGGAGTCTTCGGTGGCCATCGATCTTGCCGCCATAGGTGAAGGCCATCGTGCCAACCCTGCGACAGGGTCTGGCGGAAGCCACCCTCGCATTGCACCCAGCTGGTGACATCGGCACCACCATCTGCAGCAGGTAGCGCCGCAGGGCACCTGCGCCGGCTGCCGTTGCGCCACGCGGCGCTGGCGCCGCACCATGCAGTGCGCACCTGTGGGAGTTGAGGTCGATTGTGGCTGTAGGCCGGGGCAGGAGGTATCGCTGTGCCATGAGCACTGCCAGCTAGCGGGCTGCCCAAGCCAGCGTCCATCTTCGTTGACGCCTTTCAATCAGCTGGGCCCTACCTGCTGGCACCTCTGCTCCTTGTCCTGCTCAGCAACTCTTGCTGCCTCTCCGCTTCGTCCCCGGTTCACCGCTGCCGCCACACTGTCAATTTCTTCCGGCAACTCACCCGATGGCACTGGATTTTCCCCAAAGTGAGGATAGCTACAGATCGTGGCATTGTTAGACATCGCCGTGACAGTAGCCACATCTCTATTGCGGGATCGGGATCGTAGTCTGATCGCCCAATTGCTGCTCCGCTCCCTGTGGAGCCAGTGACCTCCGTATCGCTGTTGAGGAGGATTACACTGTCGAAATCTTGACGCTTCATCAAGGCAGTGTAGCAGCAACAACCGAAAAGTGGGTGCTTTCCGGCTGATGAATGCCACTCCTCCACGCGCCAATCCAGCGTACCCGCTTCCCTTGCTAACCGGCCTCCCGAAGTATGCGGGGTAACCGCCGTGCTCTGGCAGGGTGATGTCGGCCGCTGTCCAGGTCTGCGATGATGGCAGCGTATGAGCAGGCTGCTGATCAACCCGTCGGTGGCTGCCTGCCGATCCTGCTGCAGATGCCGATCTTCTTCGTCGCTGCACGGCTGGTGCCTGGTGTCGTGTGGAACCGCCACCACCGCGCGGCCTGGGGTCCGCCGTGGACTCGTGAGCCCTCCACGATGCTGGCATCCTGCCCGGGCAGCAAGCGCGCGGGGCCGCGCGTGCGACGCACGGCTTGGGGATGATTTGTGCGAGACGCTTGCGAAGGTGCTTCAGACCTTCATGACTGATCAGCACGGTCGCGACATCATCGCACAGTCTGTGCCTGCTTGCCTCGGCGGTGCTCACCCTGGCCGCCAGCTCAGCGCATCCTCCTGCACCAGGGCGCGCCACGCATCATATCGCCGCGTGAGTCGCGCTCATTGTTATGAGATGGCCGCAGCACTTCAATTTCCGTGCTGCCCGCTTCCCTGCCCCCTGGGCCTGACCAGGCATCTTGGCCGCCCGCATAGCCGCCACTGCCTGCAGCGACCGCTGCCGGTGGCCGCGCCCGTGGTCCGGTAGCCAGGCCGGCAAGCTGTGGCACACCAGCAATGTGTTCTACAGCGAACCGCCGTTGCGGCTGGCCGAGGAACTCGCCGCCGCCTCGCGCTTCGCCAGGCGCGTATTCCTGAGCAATTCCGGCGCCGAGGCCAATGAAGCCGCGATCAAGCTGGTGCGCAAATGGGCGTCGGCGCAGGGCCGCACGCCGGACAGGCGCGTCATCGTCACCTTCCGCGGCCATCCTGGACGCGCGTTGACGGCAGTACCGCTGACGCTGCCACCGTACCGATGCCGATGTGGATGGTTCGCATATTGCTACGCTGATCCTGACCTTCTTCTTCCGCTATATGAAACCATTGGTAGAGCAGGGCTATTTGTACCTGGCACAACCACCGCTGTATTTGGTGAAAAAAGGCGCCCTAGCCTGCCCGCTTCCTTGCTGGGGTAAGGCCACCGCCGCCAAGGCCACCGCCGCCAAGCACCTAGCATACCACCTACCTTCCCGCCTGGTGAGATTGCTGGCTGCTCTCCTCATCTTCGCCTTGCTGTGCCTGCGACCTGCGGGCATCTGGGCCTTCGGTTGAGCCAGCGAGCGGGGCCACCGTCCATGCCCAACCCACGCTTGTGGCAACAGGGTTGCGGGCCAGCAGTCGGCAGCCGCACCATGGTCCGCGCGCTATACGCGGGCATCCGTGACCGCTATCCGGTTGCCAGGGCCTGCGAGTGTTGGCACGGACCGCGCAGGGACACAGCGGTTGTAGCGCATGTGGCGGCCGCCTCTCTCGCGATGCGGTGGTTGCAGCGGATGTGGTTTCGCATGAAAGCGGTTTAGCGATGCGGCGCCCGGGTTCAAGGACGAACCTTTTCCTGTTCCCGATCGTTCCTCCATCGGGTGGCGCGGCGATATTCTGGCTTGCGCAGGCGCAAATAAACCTCTCTGGCCCGGCGGCTCCGAAAATCGCATCGCGCCAGCCGTGCAGCGAGAAGGTAATCGATGTTCCGGCCCTGTTGAACCGCACCAACAGGCGCAGCGGAGTGAGGCGGCGCGCGGAAACCATCTCAGCAGCCGCCCCCTCAAGCGATTCCAGAAAGCTGCCTCGCCGCAGGTACGCAGGGTTCCGCGCGCCGGGCATGGGGTTGTCCTGAGGGGCAGATCGAGGGTCTGAAGCACAAGCATGGCCTCTCGCTGCTGCTGCTGCTGCTGCTGCTGCTGCTGCTGCTGCTGCTGCTGCTGCTGCTGCTGCTGCTGCTGCTGCTGCTGCTGCTGCTGCTGCTGCTGCTGCTTGGCAGTGGTGGCAATGTTGATCCCGCAGCCGGCTGATAGAAATAGGCTCTGAAGTCTCAATCCTGCATAATAATATCTTGAAATAGCAAATGCAATATCTCGGCATAAAAGCGGTGCTGATTGCGCCAGGAGCCGCTCTTGGTGATTGCGGCCTCATCGCTACCATCAGGTACTGCGGCACATTGAGCGGAGTAAGAGCCTCTGCAGCTGTTGCACCGCCGCCCATTGCCTGTGCTGCTACTGCTGACTCACTCAGGAGCGGCGCTGCGCGTTGCCGCTCGATAGCGCCCGTCGCCATTGCTGCTCGCGCCGCCAGCGCCAGGCTGCTCGCGGACGCTGCAGCCAATGCGGCCACGTTGGCTGCCAGGGCGGCTAGGTGCACCGTGTGGACCTGCGTTGTCCGAAACCGTGCGATTTGCGCGAGCCTGAACTCCGCGGAACTTGTCGCGCGGGCAAGATGGGCTTCGTCTTCGCCAGCACCATACAGCACCCCTGGCAGCACCAGGGGTGTTGCCATCCGCCCAAATCGTGCGCGCCCATGTCCATGTGCTCTGCGCGGTGCGTTCGGCGGCGCAGGCCGCGGACTGCCGCGCTGTCGCGTCATTCTCGTATAGGTGGCTGTGACAACATTCTGCTCGTGGCACTCTGCCCCCCGATGTCGGGTTGCTTGGTCATTCGGTCTGCCGACGGCGTCCCGCCGGGCGGCGCCGCAGCGCCACTGCTGTCGGCTGTCCGGCCATGCCACTGCGCATGCCGGCGAGCCGCAGGTGCTGATGCGGAAGTGGTCGGCGTAGCCGCTCAGGCCGTCGCGTGGTGATGGCTATGAACACCTGCTGCCTGCTCGTTGATTCCTGCGTTCAAGTTGTGAGTGCAGCACCAAAAGACATCAAAACGAGACTCCTCTGCAAATGTGTTGAGCAGTTGCTGGGGCACGGCCACGTGTTTCCTGGTGCCACATTGCCCTTGGTGTACATCACGCCTCAGACTCGTCCAAGCCTACCCACCAGGTGGCGTGCCATCGCCTGGACTGCCAAAGATGCAGCCTCTTCGCTGCCGTGCAGCGCGCAAACGACCACATCGGCATCCAGCGCCCTTGCCTGCGACAAGGAGCAATGAAAGCAACTTGACATCACCTAGTCGCTAGCCGTGCCTTAGACATGCATATACATCAAAAACAGTACCTGCACAAGGAAGCACAATCACCCCTAGCAGAGCATCACCTGGAGTGCCGCCACATCATCTTGGCGCCAACACTACATCATAGCCCGCCGACTGCAGGTGTAGTATTCGGCACAATGGGCGATGCAGGGGGAAGCTTGCACTTCGCATTTCGATTTGACGAGCGCCGCATCGTGTCGGGCGCAACCCCATCGCATCACACTGCGCGTTGGGCTGGGCACGGCGTTCGCACCTCAAAACCTTTTGCAAGGTTGGCCCCGATGTACTCGTCCGAGGGGTGCACCACACGCGCATCGGCTGCCATTTTACCTGGCAGGCACGATCGGCTTTGACCTCCCCGCGCAATCCAGCAATCAGCCTGGAGCACGCACCCCTGTGAAACGTGCTGATAAATACCTTTCACCGGACTGCTCACTGTCGAACCATCAAAGCCGCGACTGTGCACGAATGGTCCATAGACAATATCAGATTGTCACTCCCGTATGTAATTGTTTTACGGCATTCCACCGTGATATATAATGTCCAGCTTATGTCATGACGCAAAGCTTTTGTTGGCGGTCCGCCGCGCCACAAGGCATTTGTCCGGCGTCTCAACGGAAGGAAACGGACGATGAATGATGAAATCTGGATGCGGACCTGGAACGAGGGTCACAAGGGATTCTGCAACGATCTCGATCGCTGCTTCGTCGCGCTGGCGGGCGCGCGTCCTGCACCAACCCATGGGTGCAGCCACATGCCACCATTGCGCCAAATGTCATGACGAGTGAGCTCCTGGATCAGACGCGCGCGCGGGTGGCCGCTGCGGCTGCGCTGCTGCCACGCGCGACGTGGCGACCGCTGAGCAGGATCTTGAGCGCGTTGCGCGGAATTCAGGCGTGGTACGTTGCGCGCGCCCGCGACCTGCCAACAGGCCTCACGCGCCGGCCGCAGGAGGACCCTCGGCGTGAGCAAAGAAGGCTGGGCAATCTTGATCCGGCGTACTCCCCGTGCAGCAGCCGCGAGTGAAGGTGCTCACCTGTCCGCGCTGACGGAGCATGAACAGCTCGGGCGGGCGGCATCGGGATCACTGGCACTGCCCGCGGATATCGGTCGGTCGCCAACGTCGATGTAACCGAACGCACGCTTGCAGGCTATGTCATGGCCGAATATCGAGGCGACCTCGGAAGTCTGCCGGTGCGTGGAAATTTGGGCGTCCGTATCGTGAACACGCGCGTTACGTCCGATGGCTTACGCAGCGATCTTGACATTGTAACGAACCCCGACGGGTCGATCCGGCTCGTTTCGAGCGGCGATTTCGATTTCGAAACAGTGACAATCCGGAGTCAATCGACGCGTCTTCTTCCCAGCCTGAACGCGATTTTCGAGGCACACAGCATCTCTACCCACAATCCCATCAAAAACACCTTGAACGCCCGTGCTCCCTGATACGGGCACCTTCGGGACACTCCGGCAGAAGTGTGCGGGCGCTCCGCATGCCGGGGAAGACCACCCATCGGCGCCTCGGTCGGCGACATGTCGCGCCATCACTGCCATGAGGAGACGAGCATCGCGCATGGCACGATGCAGCCAATGGCGCGCCTGCTGCAATCGCGACGCGCCGGGGCAGCGCGACCGGCATCGCTCCGTCTCGCCACGCGACCGAAGCGGCATGAACCTCGACATGTCGCAGGCGATCCTCGACAGCATTTCGCGGAAAGGGACCGCCGCGGGCGAGCGGCTATACAGCTTTTCCTTCCGCCAACCATTATTGGGTGCGATGGCGCAATGTCGCGTCGGGACTCCAGCGCTACAGAGGGGCCTTGAAGGAGTTGCAGAGGCGCGAATTGGCGCCTGCTCCCTAGAGCTGCCAGCCTGCATCTGGCCATGGCACCCACTTTCCGCGCTCCAATTGCTCCCTGCAATTTTCCGCAGCTGGTGACCGTGCCGGCCAGGATGTGCTGGCTCTGGTGCCGTGGGCTGACATGCTGCAGCACAGCAGCGAATCAGGTGCAGGGGATACACAGGACCAGGGCTTCCGGTTCGCTGCCATGCCGCACATCGCACAGATAGCCACGCGCCTGCCAGCGTTGTAGCCCGGCCAAACATCGCGTGACCATCCAGCCAGCGTACTTCGGGAAAAAGAGCCCGCATCTTTGCCCCTTCCCCCGTTCCCGCCACTCGACAGTAGCGTCGCGAGCGCCATGCGATGGATCGCCGCCACGTCCCTGTGCGCCGAAGCGATACGTCTCCCTATGACGAGGTGTTCGATAGCTATGGACCAGGCTATGTCGCGCTGCGACCTGCTGATGGACCATGGACGTGTGGACCCAGCCAAAACCAATGACCAGGTGATACTCTGGCATGCCCGTGCTCGACGTCGAAAAGGCGAAGACCGTATTGTTCGTGAAGCGGTCGATGGGCGGGGTCGGTTATGCCGGTCATATGGACAACGACGCTTTCAACCCCGATCGACCTCCCTACACATCCTTTCAGCCAAGAAGATGTTAACCTCTCTGCAGGTAATGCCGAAGGCGCTACCTTTGACTCGCGGCCACGCGTCCCCGAAATCGGGCGCTGCTGGCGGCCATGGACCGCCTGAAGGCACGGGGGCGCTGCTTGCGCTTGGGCCGTCGGGCCCTGATGTGACGGGCCTCACGCTGCTGCGTGCATCGCTGGCCGGGGAGGCAGAGCTTGTCAAGGCCGGGTGGCGCATCAGGTCGGGGCCAAACGACCTGGCCTTGGCTGCGCGTGTGCTGGGACGGCTGTCCCGCCGGAGGCGGCAGCAACAGAGGCTGCAGTGCTGGCAGCGCTGGCGGTCTTTTGCGCCAAGGCGTTAGCGGCCTACCCAAGCAGCCTCTCAGCAGACGAGGAGGAGGCAGCACGCGTCCTCGCCGAGCTGCCTGGCGCACCCCGGGGCCGCCGACGCGATCTGGACCTGCGGCTGCAGGTGCTGCGCGCTCTGATCTCTGAGAAGAGCGCGCTGACGGGGACCTCCGTCGCTGTTGCAGAATGGCAGGCGCGGCTGCAAGGCGGCTGCCCTCTTCAGAGCTTTATGAAACGGGTCTATATGAGGATGAATGAGGGATACAGGCTTTGCGCGGCTTGCTTCAATGACTTTTTAGTTGCGGCAGGCCCATGCACATCAGCATAATAATGAGCAAATAGCAGCTTCAACCTGCAGCTTTGCTCTCCAATTAAACATTAACCATAGTATTATCCTTATTTAATGGATCATAATTAAAATGCATTTCCCATTAAGGTGCTTTGTCATGCATTATGTAGATAGAGTTAACATCGCAGTAAGTAACAAAGCGCATCCCTGTAATTCCATGTTTGAACCGAACAATGTATAAATCTACAAATATATATCACGTGAAAACGATGGAAACCAACTTATGTGTACCGTAATGTATGTTGAACAAGTTCTAATGATGTAGACACAGGATGGATTTTGGCACAGTGTAAGGTCGGTAACCAGAGGTTTGTGGGTATTAGATATCTACGAATTGTGAAACCGTGATCGCTAGGCTGAGATCGCTGTGGGGCATTATTATAGCAAGCCTGGCCATTGTGTGGCCTGCCGGCGTAGTGTACTCACTTGCAGTCAGAGATGGTCTATGACACCTGCACCAGAGCATGATAATGACTGTACTTTGCTAGCAGCTCAGATCTGCGCAACACTTGACAGCTCAGCTGATGCGACCTGTAATGAGGCTGGAACCTGAGTCTCAGAGCCGAACTCAGCTCAGATTTGACTCTTCTTTTTCAACTTGCCAACGCGTTTCATTCACCAGGTCGATGTAAGGCAATACCGTGTTGGCATTCTTACAGCTCAGGTCAATATACTTCAGCGTCCGCGTGCGCAGATCGGCCCCAGTGACGGCTACAGCACTTCCAGTGAACCAGCACGCGCAGCAGGGCTGACATGGCCGAACATTCCGTACAGGCACAGAAATCCTGGCTGCCAAACAAAGTCTCCAGGTCTCCATGCGCATTACTATTGAGGCGTGGGACCCCGTGGACCGCCAGCCCGTGCGGGGAGAGCTCTTGGGCGTGGACCGTGCGCAGACGCAGGCGGCCGACCTGGTGACTGTCACGGTTTCAGCCGCCGAGAACCGACCACCATGCAAAATGTCATGGCGGTCGCGATCGATTCCAATCCGCAGATCAACCAGGCCGAAATGAACAAGCAGGCGATCGAGTTCGAACTCGAGCAGGCGAAGGGCCTCTACCTGCCGCGCGTGACGCTCGAAATGTCGGCGGGGGTCCGCCGGCTCGAAAATGCGACGCGCCGCTGGAGGATAGGGTGCGGCGGCGAGCTCTGGGTTTGTCTGGCGCACGCTGTGTGGAATTGGGAGCCGGCTGCGGTCTTGTGGGGCTGGTGGCGGCACGCCTGGGAGCATCCGTCATGCTGACGGGTAAGCCGGCGGGGGCTTTGTGCATGGCCGACGACAATCAGGGTGGCAAAAATTTCCGCCAAGATTACCGGAGCAACCCATCTTCTACCCGGTAATGAATGAAGCTTATGCCATACAGATCACCCGGGAATGGAACGTACCCGCTGTAGCGGCCCAGCGAGCAACGCGACAGCCATCGCCAACCCCCGGCAGCACATGACCCGACCGACGTGCTATTCCGCCGGCAATGCGGCCAATTACACCAGCAGCCTCGAGTGTCGGCGGAACAGCGACAATGCGGTGGTCGCGACATCGGGGAGTGGTCTCAGCCGCACCGTTGTCATGCCGTCGGGCACCTCGCTCACTTGCACCTGGACGAACAGCCGCAAATCGGCGACGCTCGTTGTGCGCAAGACCTGGGTCAAGGCCGCTGGAGCTCGCCAACGCGGTCCGTCGCCACAAGCGGCCTGGGTTGAGCGCGCCGTGCGCATCTGTAAAAAGCGGATGATGCAGGCCACAACTGCGTGGCCATCAATAAAATGGATATTTCTAACCATGCCGCCAACTGTGCCCGTAAACATAAAAATACTCCCCGAGCCCTCCATTGTACCAAATCTGTCGGCAGCATATATCCTGACCCAATCGGGTCGTGCCACCAACGCCAAAGGCTTCATCAACGCCTGCGTGGTGAGTGGCTCGGCTGGAATAGACCCTCGGTGTTGGCATGCCACATGCCTGGTCACTGCCCATCCTGCAGGACAGTCCCAAAACAGCTTGCACCATCCATGTCCGACAAGCCGGATCTTCACCCCTGTCAATTTGCAGGGCCTGAGTGACGCCCACACTCGTGTGCTCATCACGTCAGTGGCGGCTACCAGAGGTGCGTGCTTGTGCGCGTGCGCGCGCGTGCCTGTGTATGTGTGTGTGTGTGTGGTTGTGTGTGCGTGCGTGCGTGCGTGTGTGTGCGTGTGTGGTTGTGTGTGCGTGCGTACGTGCGTGCGTGTGTGTGTGTGTGTGTGTGTGTGTGTGTGTGTGTTGTGGGCCAGGGGCCAAGCGGGGTCCTGTGCCACGTGAGCAAGCTTTAGGCTGCCAGACGAGCAGTGCCGTGTGTGCGCATGGCCATGGCAGAGGCAGTTGGCTTCATACGGTTGCCTCACCGACCGCAAAGCTTCCGAAGCGGATTCAACTCGCCGCGACACGCAATGCGCTCGATGCTAACAGTGCGGCCGAATGATCAGATCGACCGCGAGCCGGTGTAACTGTACAGATAAAGTATCTGTGCAGATTTTACTGATTCATTATTTGATTTGTAACAATATTTGTCATATTGGCACACATATATTGTTAACAGATATAAGTTATCAACATTTCCATTGAAGTCGCATCTGGTTATTTTTCGTTGAGACGATGCGATAAATTGCGGGACAGATATGATTGCGACCTCCTGTGCCGATCTGCACCGGTCACTGACGACTTCTCACTTCATCCACGTGCTGATGTACAAGCGTTTTAGAGCGACGCCATCCGCAACTTGTGCCTAGACTGCTGCCCGAAGATCGGGACAATGCCTGCCCCGCTCCTGTACTGCCTGTAATACCAAGAACACCCCCAGACCGCGATATTGGGGTCGGAGAGGAATTTGACCGGGTTGAGGCCATGCCCCGAGCATCTGGGTGAGGTGGGCAGAGGGGGTCGAGCAGCCAGGCGGCCCCGTTGATCAGGGAGCCGTGCGATCCCGGGAACCCTCAAGCTGCGCACCAGCAGGAGGTTGTTGACACCACCGGCAAAAGCCGAGTCACCGTTCTCCTGCTGCCCTTGGTGCGCAGCCGATGCTGCCAACCAACCCGCGATGCCGCCGACGATCAGATAGATGAGGAAGTTCATGCGAGTTCTCTGTGGGATAGTCAATGCAAGCTCCATGTCTCAGTCGACCAGCGGTAGTTGTATAGAAATGCGAACGCCGACGCGACCAGCATGTGCACAGGGTGTGCAGCGGTGCCCTTTGCCTGTTGAAGCCTGATCGCCGCCTGTTCTTTACGGCCTTGCACTGGTAAGGACCAGCCTCGCCGCCCTGCGCACTGGGGCTTTGCCCGATGTCTTGGTGGGCAGCTGGTTGGGCTTGGCGGGGTTGAGGCCGCCGTCGACCAGGTCAGGTTGCCGTAGCCCAGCTTGCCCAGGGTCCTGGCCGCTGACAGGCGCGCAACGATCCTGGCACAGCACCAGCCGCTGGCGTCCCAGGGAAGGGTGCCTCGATGAAGAAGGGGGGTCATGTCAGGTCAGCGCTTCGCCGCGGGAGCGGGCGCCGCGCCCTTGGGCTGGGCGATGCGCACCGGCTGACCCGGCTGCACTTTTTGCAACCCGATCGATCGATGACCCGGTCGCCGGGTTTCAGTCCTTCAGAGCACACCGGCCTGCACCTCCTGATTACATAATGCGGGGATCATGTGGGTACCACCACCACCTGATGTGGATACGGCGGGTGATTCGCGATGATGGGCACACAATGAGCAGAAATGGTTGCAGTACAGCGGGCGAGCCAAGAATTGAGGCACTTCACGCCTGACTGCCCGGCAACCTGTGCGGGTGTGGCCGTGTCTCTGTTCACAATGACATGTCCGTGTCCCCCCCTGCTACCTATCACACAGTAGCACCACCAGCCGCCGTACTGTAGGCCGCAAAGCGCTTGATCAACTCGCCGGGTCGTTCCTGGTCCAGGCGGTATATCGCCGCCTACAAAGCGCCATCAATTGGAAGCGTCCACGTGTACTTGGACAGGGTGGATCTAGAGGTGGGCGATGATGCACGGATCAATTGGGGCCGGTCAGATGGAGCAGTGGGAGGGCGTGGCCGGTCAGGGCTCAGCACAACATTACGCGATGAAGGTCTCTCATATTCCATCATCCGCGGCGTTTCGAGTTCGGGGGCGATCGCGTCATGGAAGACCGCGCCTTGCCGCCATCCATCCCCTTCGAGCCGCCGTGTCAATAGCCATCACATCGTACTCCCGACTCGATGTTATGGGAACATGGTATGGCGCCGGGGTGCCGCGCAACGAACGGCGCCGGACAATGAAGTCGCGCGGTGCGCTCCGCCCGACCTGGGTGTCGCCCAGCGTGCGGTATGCTATAAGATGATTTTCTCACCAGGGAAGAAGAATCCGATCTGACCGCCCGCGACGCGGCCGACTCTGCTCGCACCTCGACACGGGAAGTTAAACGGCGGTCGCCCGGGCCCTGCACGCTGGGGCAGAGCGGCTGGTCGAACCCGTTCGAGAACGAGACTATAATCATGCGGCCGTCGGGTGCGCGTCTGGCTTACAGCTGGACCGGTGCGGAAGGGGGATGGCCGATCCTGTGGGTTCACGGTCCCGGCTTTAACGGGATTCCACCCCAATCCTTCCTGCGCGCGATGACCGAAGCCTGAGCGCCCTTGATACCGGTGACGCCATCGATGTCCGAAGAGTGCGGTTGCAGATTTGTGCAGGACCTTGCCTTCGCGTTTCCATCTGGCTCATATCAGGCCGGCGCGCGCACGCAAATGGTGCAATCCTTCAACTTTTATAATGCGTTCATGGTCCTGCATTGCACGTACACCGCGGCCTGGGCATGGTTGACCACGCCAGATGAGCTTCAGAGTCTTGCGGCGCCTCCATCGGTGCCTGGCCTCTAGTGCCTCCCTAGTGCCTGGCGGCAGCCACGACCTATGCGATTCCATCTCTGTCTTTATGATTGCCTCAAACCCTGATACCTAAGCTTGCAGCAAATTCACTTCTGTCCATCAGATTAATAATGCAATACAGATCAGCCCTGTTGTCTTTTGCTATTACCTGGATATTACCAATGCTTACCGGGAAGTTTCCAAACTAGTCTCAAATGGCGATGCAGAAATGCTCCCAGAAACACCTGGAGCACAGTGGCTGCACCACAACTCACGTTATCCAACGCAAACATGACAGCGCTTTATGTATGAGCAAACAGGTGCCCGGTTAGCGCGCATTCGATCGATAACGGTAGGACGTCGCCCATGATAACCAACTTTTGCCGTCTGATAAACTCAGGAGATAAGAACGAGTCCCTGCTGGCAGAAAACATGGCTTCTGGGTCTTCAACACGCACACAGGTGCGTACTTCTAGTTAACTTACCTGACATTATGTGGGTGGTGACCTCACTCCAAGGTTACGCTGCTTTAGCATTGCAAAGCAATATAGACACAAACGGGCAAGTAATGTATAATATAAACCTTGAAAAATGCTTCAAACAGGATGCCAGCATGGAAAAGAGTTGGTCAAGGTAGCTAATGGCAGCGGGATCAAGTGGAATTTCACCTATTCCTTGCGACCGGATGAACGGCGTAGAGTCGGATGCGCGTTGCACGGCTCCGACAACCAGCCCGAGCGATTGCGAAGAGTCCAGCTTGGACGCGCCCCTTTAAGCCGTGATGGTTGCCGTTGCTTCCTAGGGCTGCTTGTCGAGCACCCCCGATTTCGTGGTGATCGATCCCTTGCCCTCCTTGCCAAAGCCTTCGTAACGGGCCGATGCGCGATTGACGGTCATGGACATACTCCTTGATTCGAGGGAACAGGACTGAAAGGCGGCCGGGGACTCGCGAGCCTCAGGCGGCGAGCAGCTTAGGCCGGGCGCCGACGCGCTTCCACGCCTTTTCGTGGAAGAAGAAGGCCACCGCATTGATGGTGAGGCGTGCGATGCGAACATGTGCGCGTGCCCATGCGTGTCGTGATCGTATATCGTTCGGCGGGCCGCGC
>NNCB01000748.1:0-14536 GCA_002317545.1 Scenedesmus quadricauda | reverse complement strand
GCGTTCCGCTTCGCGCCGCCGGCCTCCGGCCGGCGCGCTCGCCGCCGCCGTCGTCATTCAAGCGGCCGGACGAGGCTGCGCGCACGGCCGGTCGCCACCTCGATCAGCGTCGGCTGCGAGTTCAGCTGACGGTAGCGCCGAGCGCGGCCGCTGGCGTCGAGATTTCGGCGAGAAAAACGCCACCGACATGAGCCAGGCGCCGAGTGCACCGCCACAAGAGCCAGCCAGTCGCGCCGGCTCATGCCGTCCCGCGCAAAGTTTATGCCAAGGCAGGGCTCCGGCGCTCTGCGGGGATCTCCTCCGCGGGCGGCTCGACCGCCCAGTTGCCGCCGCGGTCGCCTGCCAGGGAGGGTAACGCGCGTAGCGAGCCGCTTCGGTGCGGGGCTGCGGGGCTGACACAGGCGCCGTGGAGCGAGCAGGGCGCCGCGTCTGCTGCGATCGCTGCCGGCCGAGTGCTGGTGAGGCGACTGTGGCAAGGCCGCAATGCAGCAGCACGGACGCATGCGCGTCGGCCGCGCCGGCGCAGGCGGCGGCCCTAGGCGCCGCACCATAGAGGCAGAGGTTATCGGTGGCGGGATCGCAAATTCAAAAATTGTGTCCGAGTCTGCGACGGGGGGATCGGGTGCCAATCTCAGGTGAGCTGCGTGCGGCGACGCACGCTCGTCATCGGAACGCTCGGCGGGCGAGGCACGTTGTCCCGAACTATCTCGACACGCTGATCGGCCTGCCTTGGGGCAAGAAGTCGAAGCTCAAGAAGGACATCGCCAAAGCACAAGCCGTCCTCGACGACGACCATTATGCGCTCGAAAAGGTCAAGGACCGGATCGTCGAATATCTCGCGGTGCAGGCGCGCACGAACAAGCTGAAGGGGCCGATCCTGTGCCTCGTCGGCCCTCCGGGCGTTCGCCCGCAAGCCTCGCTGCGGTCGAGCATGTCGCTGGGCGCGGGCCGTCTGCTCCCCCGCGGATCCCAGGTCGCGTCTAGCTGGTCTCAACTCGTGCCGGATAGCTCCATATTCGGCCAGGGCTTGGCTCGTCCACCGCGCCTATTGAAACCCGCGTGCGCGCCGGCGGGACCGATTTGGCCTTCCGCTTCCAGAACATCACGATATTACCGAGTCACAGGCATTTCTACGCGGTGGTGGATGGCGGTGGTGGTGGCTCTGTGGGGTCCAAAGGCGGTGGCGGCAGGTTCATTAAATCAACTTCTACCATAACGGCTTGCTCATCATCTCCCTGAAAGAGTTGTTTCTGTGAGGGAGGCACAATTGGCTGCTGCAAGCAAACGATTTTTTTCAAGGCTGGGAAAATTAGCTGTATTTAACCTTCAAGAATAGAAGATATCCAAGCGCAGCAAGCGACATGCGCCGGAGTCTTACTAGAAGCGGTTGCAGAGCCTTTTCAGGCACAATGTCAAGGATCTTGATATGGCAAAGGGTTGCAATGATTCGGTTATCAGCAGTGAAATCGATAGGTCCCAAAATGGGCGTCGCGTTCAAAACCGTCGCGCTGCTCTGTCGCCGCCACTGATATTCCGCGGTGCCGTTGCTGATCCCCGCCCACAGCGCGAGGCCCGCCAGCACGAACCAGATCAGCAGCATCAGAGCAGCCCTCTGCGAATGCAGCCCGCCGGCTCGCGACTGGCGGCGCACCGAGTCGTGCTGCTGCAGCTGCCGTGCCCCGCGAATCGCGACACAGCAGTATCGTGATCTTCCAGGTCCTGGCGAGGCTGGAGATGTTAACGTGTACGGTCAGGTTACGACGCGTGGTTAGTGGCGACAGGTTCTGCAGGTGAGCAAGGCGCCATTCAAACGTGCTTGGGGCAAGGCCACCATGCGCCGCGTTTTAAGAACCGCCTGCTGCTGTGCAGATGGCAGCTGCTTCCTTTGCAGCCCCATCGACCCGGCATACGTGCTGCTGGCGCTGCTGGACAAGCGGAAGCAACAGGAGCAGCAGGTGCGCTGCTGGCTGCATCAGCAGGGCGAGCGCTCTCGCACATTGCACCAGCCAGGGCGCGGGAGCTTCAGATGGACTGCACAACCGGATGCACCTGACTGCATGCATCGGCAGGGCAGGACGGCAACTATTTTTTCGCCTGATCAAGGTAGCCCCGTGGAGGTAGTGGCGGCGGCCCATCCTCAATGTCGCCAGGAGGCCTCCAGCCAGCTGGCAGGACAGGTGGGTGCACCACCACCCGCGGTGGTGAAGGCGATGCTCGCATCGGGTGCGCCCCATGGAATCTCCGGCCAAGAGCAAGGCGGTTTCGCATGTATGGCGCGCAGCTACGCCTGCAGTTGCTCACGCCTCCGCTTCTGTGTTCGCACGCAGATTGCCGGGCGCCGCTGCCCGGGGACGCTAGCGGCCAGGTCGCTCCTCTGATCTGCGACGAACGGAGCGGCGGGAGCTACTCCGACGACTGCGGCCGGGTGAATTGTCGTTTTGGTCGTCGGACGCCGGGCCCCCCGCTGATTTCGGGACTCACCGATAGCAGAGCTGGCGTGGAGACTGTTGCTGGTCGCGCCAGGTGTCGCCATGTCAGGGTCCACCATGCTCGCGCCCCTGTGCCGCGATCACGCCAGGTCGCCGCGTGGCTGCGCTGCAAGTTGGACCAGACGCTCGCTGGCCTGCGGGAGGCGGCGCCCGGCAGCGTGGCTGGCCTGCAGGGCGACGGCGCGCGCGCGTACGCGCTGGGCTTCATGGGGGAGTACCTGTCGCCGCCGCGGCTGGCGCAGCTGGCAGAGGCATGCCAGCTGCAGCCCGCAGGTGCGATGGGCGCCGTTTGCTTGTGTACGTGTGTTGCTTAGGGATACTTGTTTGACGGGGCCTGATCGGCATCAGGCGCCGCGGAACTGAGGCCGCCTGCGGCCAAAGTTCGATGGGAAGCTGTGCATTCTAGATCGATTCGCGCAAGCCGGCGCCGCCCTGCCGTGCAGGCATAAGCAGCGCCACGCCAGCCGTGCGGCATGCTCCCACGCCATCAACGGCGCCAGGGCAGCCATTTGAAGACGCGTCGGCGCCCAAGGACAAGGCGGGAAAGATTGGTTGAACACGGCACTTTTATCCGCGATATTGTGGAATTTCACGCTCACGCAGGTCTAGAGCAAGCAAGGTTGGATAGTATGACATTCGGAAGGACTTGTGGATGTCGACAGCGGATATTGGCCTTATCGGCCTTGCAGTGATGGGGTCCAATCTTGCCCTCAACATCGCCGAGAAGGGTACACCGTCGCCGTTCACACCGGTCGCCGGCGGCGTATCGATGGAGATTCGTCGCCGAGGCCAAGGCGCAGGGTCTCGATGCGGCAAGACCATTCCGAAATATGACTCTGGCCGACTTCGTCCAGACGGTAAAGGCGCGCGGCTCGAGTGCCAGCTCTCTTTGCAAGGACGGATCAACCAGGCAGCAGCTGCACTCCTTCGGGACGGGGCGGCCATTCTTGATGTCAGTGCTCCTTCTCCACTCGTAATGGTGCACTGTCAGTTCCTGCAAACGAATGCTTGTTCGCTGACACAATGGGTTTCTCCACGGCCTCCTCTTGCTGCACTGCACTCGGTACATGGTGCCGCACGCATATCAGTAGTAGTGCGTGGTTGCATTCAACCTTCTTTGCGTGACATCACTACGCTAGAGCTGAATTGTGGCTGCCCATGTACCTGATAGATATCCAGTTACCATGTTTTGGTGACTTCTTGATGACTGCCATGGCACCCCCATTTGTGCGCGGCATCTAAGCTCCATGGGAGCCAGCGCCGCCTGGGCGAGGCCTGGTGACGCCCGGCATCAGAGCTGTCACTCAGCGCTGGTGCACAGTAACAAGATCCACGCCTGGACACCATCTAAAAGCATCGCAAGCGATCGTATATCTTGTCACAGACATCTCGCGTTGCTTCTTCTAGCACGGTACCGTGATCTAACGCAGCCATGATCTAGACAGCCTGCCATCGATGAAAGAATCTATACGTTGTCAATCCGTCTCAGATAGAGACGCGCCCTAGCCATCGTGGGTTGGTCGCGGACCAAGGGCTGCACGAACCGAGAAGGCGGCCAAATCTGCGGGCAGCTGCAGCAATGGCAGCTGTTGAATCCAGCCGTGGCTGCTCAGCGTGCCACTCACCAGCCACAGGCGCAGCCCGGCGCACGCCGGCGCACATCCTCGCGCCAACAGGGCTCGAGCGGCGCCGCGCCCGGCGCCGCCACCGCAGCTGCCATGGACAAGCCGCCGACGAAGACGCACTTCAAGACCAGCGAGGGGCGCTACTTGCTGTGGTCGGAGCGCACGGCAGGTCTGGTGCCCTTGCCAACGTGCGCGCGACGCGGTTGACGGTCGCGGCGCTCTGGGGGCGCGGAGGCGGGCATGTACATGGTCTTCAACGTGGGGGAGCAGCGCACATCTGCCCCGATGACGGCACGGAGAAGGTGAGCGGCCGGGCTCGGCACATCGAAGCAAAAAGGTCGTCTTCACCTCGTCGATGGGCGGGCTGTTCACCCCGCAACTGGCACCTATGTATCGACGCAAACTGCAGCGGCCTCGGCACGCCGTGCGCCGACGCGCTCCGCTCCCCCGTGCCAGGCGGCAAGGATCTCGCTGTCATTCATCCTCGCCTTTGCCGCACTTTGGACACTCACCGAATGGCTGCGCAGCTGGGTGTTCACGGGCTTTGCGTGGAACCCGCTGAGCGCCGTCTTTGTGCCGCTGACGCCGCTCCTTTCACCAACACGCCTGATTGGCACCTATGGGATGTCTGCGATCGTTTTGTTCGCGGCGGGATTCATTATGGCCCAACCGTGCGATGGTGCCCGCGTTGCGCCGCGGTGTGGTCCCCGGTCTGCGGAGCCGATGCACGCCTTGCCCCGCATCGAGGGATGCGGGGCTTCGGGCAGCTGCATGGCCTTGGTCGCACGACGGGCTGCTAGGGGTAGGGGCACCGGTGGCAGGGCGGCGCGACCGCGGGGCGGCGAGTGCCCAGTGGGAGCAGCGGCCGCTGATTGAGGTGGACGCTCTTGGCGGGGGCGGCTGCGCATTGGCAGCTGGCAGCTGCCTGCGGAGTCAGCTGCCATTGCGGTGCGCCAGCCGGCCCGCCTGACCAAGTTGCCCTGGCCTGGCCTGCCACGATTCGCCACGCGCCGCGCAGTGCACCTCATGTCTCTGCGTGCGCAGCTGCAGCAGGCGGCGGGCTCGAGCAAACCGGTGATAGCCGCGCGCTCAACGAGAGCGGCGTGCACGACGGCAGCCGCTGCTGCGCAGTCGCCTGGGTACCGCGGTCGGGCGGCGCGCAGTTCGATGGGCAAGTTGCAACACCGTGGCGGGCAGCACGTCGGGGCGGTTGCCCATCATCGCCTGCATCCATGTGGCGAAATCGATGACTGCATTCGCACCCCCGTTGCGCCCTGTTCGAGGCCCCAGCGCATCGTATGTTCGCCCGACCCACCCCACAAGATCGCCGTCATGCTGGGCGAGGGCTCCGGGGCTTCCTGATGACGCGCGAGATCGCGCCAGAAGAGCTTCGAGAACCCTCTGCTCGATCGCGGACAATTTCCCTTCGCGGCAAACGCCGGACTGCCTTAATCCGTGACGTCAACACGCCAGGCAGAAGGCGCCGCGACGGGTCCGTGCGGCTGCGGACTGGCGAGCGGGCTTGCGTGGCGGGGTACCGCTCGTATTACGGGGCGGCGCTGTGCGTCTGCTGGTCGCCCGATGGGCGGACGTGGCGTCGGGGGCGAGGACGACCTGGTGGCGATGTCAGCGTGCTCGACCGGTGGGCGGGGCGGCGTGGGGCGCGACGAGGTGCGTGCCGATGAACTGCGCCTGATGGCCGCATGATGCTTCCCCTCCCGCACGCGGGAGGGGCGGTACCTATCTGCGCATCTTGTTCACCATGCCCATGATATCGTCGAGCGGATTGCATTCGCCGTCGCCTGTCCGATGCCAGAGGGGTGGGCGTCGGCACGCCACGGCTGCTTTGTGCATGCGCCTGATTGTGGAGCCCGCCGACGCCCATCGCTCGCCCCTTGCTGCGCCCGTTTCCCGCCGCGCCCCGGTGGTTGCGTTTGGCGAAGGCCACGGCAGCTTCGTGGGCCGCGTCGCGTTCGACCCCTGGGCCTGCACCGAGGGCAAGGAGGCCGCCTCCGCCGCAGCCGGCCTCAGCGGCGGCGGCGCGTCCAGCGCGGGCGGCGCGGGGCCGGCGCTGGTCGAGCGGACGTACCGGTTGGGCAGCGCGGGGCAGGACACGGCGCTGTGCCTGTGGGACCGGTGCTGGAAGAGGCCCGGCTGCGGTCAACTCAGCCGACGGGGCAGACGTGGCATCAAGTGAGACAAGGGGGAAGTGTGTGAGGGGCGCCGACTGGACGTCCGCGCGGCATTGGCGACTGCGCGGGGCGGACATCCAGGGCTGGGCGGGCGGCGGTTAGCCGTCTGGTCCGCCAGCCGCGGCGGCAGCATTGTCATGCGGCCGGCAGCGCGGCGCACGGGCCAGCCGAGGCCGTCCGGCGGGGCGGACGGCAGCCGCTCAAAGCCTCTGCACTGCAACACATCTGACACGACCCCACCGCTGCGCCCCTCGTCGCTGCCGCTTTGTAAGGCGCGTCGCGAGCTCCTCGCACGTGCCCATCCCAAAGGTCAGCAGCGGCGCAAACTTGGCAGCGCTCTCGCAGGCCGACACGGCTGCCGCCCCAGGCGCAGGCGCGGCGCCGTCGCCGCCGCCGGCTGCCTCCAGCTGCAGCGGGGGCAACCACCACCATCCGCCGCTGCCGCCGCCATCGCCGTCGCCGTCGCCGTCGCCATCGCCGTCGCCGCAGCCCCCGCACCACGGGTCACACTTTCACCATCAGCACCACCAGCAGCAGCAGCAGCAGCAGCAACTCCAGCAGCCGCGGCCGGGCACGCCCGACGGCGGCGGCGGGGGCGCGTCTATGGCGCGGCACGGCAGCGCAAACCTGCTGGCGCTGCTGGGCAAGCATCCCGGCGGCACCACGGGGCAGCAACGGGCTGTTGGATAGCCGAATAAACTCATTGATCGCCCGTAGGTAGCGCGGTCGAGTGACCAGTCATTCCTCCCATCAATCGCAGCACAAGTGTCAGCCCAGGCGTTAGGCACCTGAAATCTGCGCCTCGGCGTACCTTCGGCCGTGCCAGCAGACCCCCCCGCAGATGCATTTGAGCTATGCGCTCTGTAAGCGCATGCCACGGCATGCATAAACAGACCGCCCTCGCATGCCGAAGATACCGCGCGGCGCGGGCCGAGACAACGCGCTTCTCGGCGGAAGCATCGCAGCGCGTCACCGAATCCTATATGCGGCAATTCACCGCGGCAGGCGGCCTGCTTGAGTAATGAACGCGGTTCGCGAACGCAGGCGCAGATCGACGCCTCGACCCGGCGCCGATGAACAGGCTGAGGCGCTACTAGGGCATGCAGCGGCAGCGCGCGGCGCGCGGGCGCTGTCGTCGGTATGGCGGGAACCCCCATCCAGGCTGGATTGCCGTCCAGGCATTCACAGTGCATGTATCGGCAGGGGCAGGCGGTATCACACAGCCGATCTTTAACCGGGGAGCTATAAGGATCAATTATAAGGTCAGTAAGCTGCAGCAGGAGCAGGCCCTTAATATTTTCCAGGACGCGATCCTAACCGCCGGACAGGAAGTGAGCAATGCATTATATGCTTATGAACGCCCCACCCAGCCTGGAAAGCATCCACGCTGACCCGCAAACTGCCTCGCAGCTGTCCAGATAAATCGTGAAAACAAAGAGCACTTGAGCGGATTCGCGTTCACACGGTCGGGCCGTCCGCTTCGCAGCGATCCTTACTGCAACATACATCAACATCCGGGCAATATCGCCTTTAAATTCATCTATCGGTTCGGTAACGGTATTGGTATAGCCGGGCATATTTGCCGGCCCTACCTTTGTCCCATTCAGTGAGGTAAATGCCGGACTGTCCTGCGCGACGTTACACTAAGCGTGCGAAAGGATGGCTTCGTCTTCGTCTCAGGCAGCGCAGTCGGCAGCGACGGCGGCAGCGAGGCGCGCAAGCGGCTGTGCTGCACGGCTGCATTGTGCACACCTCGCTCGGCAGAGACCAGCCGCGCGCGGCGCCCGCCTGACACCGGCGCGCTCGTCACCCGAGTACTCTGAGTGGTCAGCGGCGGGCAAACAGGATGCTGGCGAGGTGCGCATCCGTCCGTGGCGCGCGAGGGGGCCTGGCCCTTGCGTAGCACGGGGTGGTTCAGCGCACCAGCAGGAACTGCAGGCATGTGATGGATCATGTGCTTTTGCGCAGGCTGGGTCCAGCCTCACCGCAACCACCAACGCGCCATGCACTAGCAGTAAAGCCACGCACACATGTGATCGGACCCCGCTTGAAAACGGCCAGGCCGCCAGCCGGTTCAAGCGCCGCCCGGTGCGTCGCCACGCATTGCTGGCTGCACATGGCGGCTGCTGTTGCACGAGGCCTTCCCGCTCAACATGCACATGCGCCTGTAGGACCCCGCCGCCGCCCTGGCCACCTGCATCGGCCACATCGAGGCCGGCGACCTCGACTCATGCTGGAATTCGTGCCTGACGAGGGTGAGGCAGGGAGGCACGTGGCCGGTCCCGCCGATCTGCACTTGCCGAGCTATACGCTGCCCGCCGAATCCATGCTGCAACACGCGCCGGACGCGCTGGTCGTCAACAGCTTCTCCAAATATTTCAGCATGGCGGGCTGGCGCCTTGGCTGGCTCATCGTTCCCGAAAGCCTGATCGACGCCGCCCGCGCCCAATGGGCAATCTGTTCCTGACGCCGCCCTCGCTCGCGCAACATGCCGGCCTGATCGCATTTGTCCAAACCATGCTGCTGCCCTCAAGTTCTTCGCCACCAGCTTCTTCAACGCGGCCGGCGGCGGCGACCCGGTGATGTTCCAGCACATCTTCTGGTTCTTCGGGCACCCCGAGGTCTACATCTGATCCTGCGCGTTCGGCCATCGTGTCGGACGATCGTCCCGCGTCAGCCGCAAGCCGCTGTCGGCGGTCCGGCGTGTCGCACGACCGCTACCGCGCGATGCGCGTTGGTGTCGGAGAGCGGGGAGGAGGCGGTGCTGTCGTCGAGATGCTGCAACAGGATGCCTCGAGAACCAGTGAGCGGGATGGCCAGCTGTTAGTGGGCTCCGGCTCTGAGCCTGGCCGAACAGGCGGCTGTGTGGCTGGCACACCGGCTACACGGTGTGTCAGCCGATGGTAACCACGGCGCTCAAGGCTGTGAAGCGTGGCGCGTCCTGAGGTTATTCGCTGCTCCCAGCTCATTGCAACCTGGCTTCTCATCGGTTGACCGGTGCTGCTTAGGCCTGCTCAAAATGTCACATAAATACCGGCCACTCTCCCGCTGACACGTCACGCAGAACCGCCCGCTGGTGCGCAAGGGTCAGCTATGCTCCGCCGCGACGAGAGCGACGCCGCCGGCGGCGACGCCGCGCCGCTGCCGACGCACCCCTCGCCGTCGCACGCGCCCGAGCTGGTCCTGCAGGCGCAGCTCGCGGCGCTGCGGGAGCACTCGTCGTGGGCGTCTTCGCCCACGCAAGCCCCGCCAACAAGGAGGCGACGGGGCCCGTCCAGCAGTTTGCGCGCCTGCTGCAGTCACCGGCCTACGCGCCGATGCTGGGCCACGAGGGCTCGGAGACGCTGCAGCGCATGCAGCCGTCGCCGGCGGTGTACACCATGGTGTTGGTCTGGTAGCCGACCGGCGTGGCGAAGCTGGTCGAGGCCGCGAACGCGACCGCCACCAGGAACGGTTCGGCGGCGGCCGCGCGGCGGCACCCAGCCAGGGCTGACGTATCTGTGGGTGCTGTCGCGGCAGGGCGAGGGCGGCCGTTCTCCGGCTGCTGGATGGTCGACAGCGTGCAGCCGGTCGATCGCTGCCCATGATGCCGCCGCCGGCGCCGCCGGGGGCCGAGTAGGGGGCGCCCGCAGGCGCGGCGACCGCGTGGACGCCCTGCCTATTTGCGCCTCCATGCTTGCCCGGGCCTGCCGGCTAGCAGCCCGTGGCAGCTACCGCCACGCCGAACTAGCTCACGCGCGCGGTTAGAGCACTTGACTGTTAATCAGGGGGTCGTTGGTTCAGTAAGTTGGTATCGGCTATGACGATTGACGCCTGCTCAGCTCTGTATCCTTATCTCATCCCGTTTTCCTGCCTAGAAGACGAAGATGTCCATAACTACCTTTACAAGAAGAAAAAAGTACCCGGTGCGTAGCGCCTAGCGGCGGAGCATGCGCCTTCCCCGCCCTCACCTGCACCTGCGCTTTGTCACGTAGCGTGCGATGGGAGCGCCTGCACACGTGCCTTTTGACTTGGTTAGCGCTTTGCTTCACCGGTACAGGGGTTCCGCCAGGAAATTCACGGCTCCGAAGCCGCCCGGGCCGGCATAGTCGGAGAACCAGCCTTGTGGCTTCACCACGACTTATATATATACAGCACTGCAGCCAGTTGGTCGCTTGCTGCACCGCGTTACGGCAAGGGGGCCCTCTTGCACAGCACCCAACTGCCGCGCAGGCACTGGTGCCTTTTTGCGGGCCAGGTGGCGCACATAGAAAGTTTCATTCACCACGAAATGATGAATGGCATGGGTCCAGCCGAAGAAGCAACAAAAGAGCTGCATCGGGAAGGTCCACCATACATTCAGCACCTGTGTCTGCTCGATCACGGAGGTGACGAGTGGTGAAGTGGGCCGCAACCTGGCGACAACAACCCCTCCCTTGCCTCTCAATCCCCCACTTATCGCGGTACGTTTACAGGCGCCTTACTTACATCTCGGATGTCCGAAGGCTCGTTTTCCGGTGCCCGGCGACAGCAGCGAGATCGGTCGAACGCCGAGATTCTATCTAGAGCCATGCAGTCCGCCGTTTTCGATGGTTCAAACGTGGCTAGGCCGTCCGTTTCTGTGCGGTGAGTACCACCTTGATGGCATCCGGGAGCTTCGTGGCCGCGCGCCGGCACATGCCCGCGCTACACAACCAAACACGACACGCACCCCATGCAGTCGGCGCCGCGGCGCGGCGGCAAGCCGGTCACGTCTATCTCTTTCCCCGGACCGATCACGCATGTGAATCCCCCGATCGCCGCGCGGCGCGCATGCGCGCGGCCCTCCGCGGCTACCCTAACTGGCTCCCCACCTGCCGCACCCGCGCCCGCCTCACCGCCGACCGGCTTCCCCCACCTGTCCCCGCCGCCGACCGCCTGCAGCGCTCGTGCCGCCCTTCGCTGTCGCCTGTCGAACAAGAGGAAGCTGCTTCGCTCTTCGTCGACCGGGATCGCCACCTCATCCGCGCGTGGCTGCGACCCCGGCTTCCGCGCGGGCGCGGGGCGGCTGTACCAGGACCGATACGGGGAGGTGCCCGGCGGCATCCTAGACATGGTGGGCGCGGCTCACAGGCGATGCTCATGCGTAGTAAGGGACGGCTGGCATCCGCGTGCACAGGAGAGGCGGTCAAAGCCATGTCAGGATGCCGGCGTGTCGCTTGTCTGGAGCAGCGGTGAATCTGTGCGCTGCAGCCGCTCCAGCGAGTGTTGGCGGCCGATCCCTCTCGAGCCGGCACGCCGGGGCCCCGCTGCGCGCGGGGCAGCGGGCGGCGCCTGCCTCCCCCATGCCGCTTCGACACGCCGCCGCCATCGCCGGCCTAGCCCGCGCGACGCTGTTTCTGGCGGATCAGACGCAAATAGGTGTCCGCGACCGCCTGGTTGATCGCATCCCATGCTTGATAGGCACCGTGGCTCATCGCCCCCCGCGCCCGGCCCCCACCTTGTCACGCCTGATCCTGTCTCAGGCCACTGCGAACTTCAAGCACGAGCTGTCAGCCCTCCGCAGCTCCTTCAGGTTCAACGAGTACGACCCCATGCCTCTGCATCCACGGGGCCCCTTCAAAGGTGGGCATTGGACGCATGCACACACTCACACGTGTGTGTGTATGTGTGTCTGTGTGTGCGCGTGTGCGTGTGTGTTGTGTTCACAAAGGCGGCCTGGACGGGCACAGGGCCGCGCACAGGGCGTTGGTCGACGCAGCATGTGAGCAAGCACCGCTGCACCAGTGTGGCGCGGGCGCGATGAGATCGCGCGCGCCGCGATCCTCAGCGAAACCCCGGTGCGGCGCTGGACGCAGCGCGTCGACAATGTCGTCCTGCATCCCGTCGCGGGCATGTTCATCCTGCTCGCGCTGATGTTCGTGATGTTCCAGGCGGTCTATGCCGCCGCCGAGGCACCTGCCGACTTCCTCGAAGGCGGGATCGGCGTGGTCCAGCAATGGGGTCGCGGCCTCGTGGCTGGAGGGCAACAGGCTGCGCCAACGCTGGAGCGGCCCCAGGTGGACGCGGCGATGGCAGGGGCAGACGGAGGGATGTCCGAGGAGTGCAAGGAGGTGCGCGGCGCGCTGAGCGTCCTCCGACCAATTGCGGGCATTCAATTAGGAAACGGTTGGTTTTGCCGGTCGGTGGCCGTCGCTACACGTGCACGCTGCAGGCACTCGATGTTGCTCCGCTCGACTAATGGTTATTGACAGGGCAGGGTCTTCCCGGTTGCGAAACACAGTTGTCGCCATCCCCCCTTTCCCCACCGACTCGCCCGACCTGCCCCTCTGCGACCATCCCCCCTCAACCCCCGATACGCGCCACCTAGCGCACGATGTTTCGGAGAGCCCGTGGTTCCGCGTCCGGAGGAGGAGCGCAAAGGACTTTTGGGGCGTTGGTTTGGTAAGCGTAACACAAAAGCATGAGGCCGTGCATATCGCGAGCGAGTTGATGCACGCAAGATAGTGATTGGCTCGCCGGATGTGTGCCTTGTGCGTGGCCTGAGTGTGTGTGTGTGTGTGTGTGTGAGAGTGTGTGACTGTCAGCAGTTGGTGTAGCCAGCCGGGACGTCGGCCGACCTGGCCCGTGAACGTGCTGTGGCAGTCGCTTGATGTTTGCAGCAGGGCACGGCGGCAGGGCAGGGCCGCGGCAGGTTCAGCACCCTGCGCAGGGCGCGAGCCTCGCAAAAAATGATCGCGAGATTTCCGCCTGTCCGTCTCACCGGACAATATACCGGTCTATCCGGACGTTTGCGACCCTGAGGTCAGGTCCCCGCCCCCTGTTGTCAAGGCCCCCTTCTGACGGCTGTGCCTTGTCTTAAACCAGAGGTATTGAAATCATAGCCCACGCCAACGCGGAAACCATTAAACTCTAAACCTGCGGTCACCATTGCCGCATCCTGGTGACGGTACCAACCTCCCAGGAAGACTGCAGGAGTAGTAGGAACCGTATAATCATCTCCTAATTTATAATGTAACTCAGCGCCACCTATGATTTCCTGTGCTGCAGAGTTCTGGGTCTGGAGACTGTGGCCTGCATCCCCAAATTCAGCGCCTTCAGCCTGCTGCACTTTTATGGTGGGATACCCTGAGCGCTAGCTCGTTGTGTGAGGATATTTCTCGACCGGAATGTGTGTGTGTTGTGTGTTGATCTTGCCACGTGAGTGCCTGGCCATAATCTGGCCCCGCCCTTATTGCTCCAATCCTGTTCCCATCATGTGTCTGTCAGACTGGGGCTTGTGATCGACCTAGGATCCCCAAGCCGCCATCGTCCTCTCTGATCCTGGCCGCGTCCGCCTTCGTTCCGGTACCGAAATTACCTGTCTGCCCTTTGCCTGCCATCTCCCGCCCCATCCACCCCGCATCCCCTACTTCTGCACACCCCGTCGCCCCGTGCCGGCGGCGAGAGCCTGGGCTTCTGGCGCGCGGGCGCTGAGCTGCGAAGGTGCCCTTTGCTGACGAGTGGAACGGCTGCACCACCTGCAGGTACGGGGTGACGTCATCGTGACGTCAACCGTCGATGTCCGCGCAACAGCCTGTGCTGGGGCGTGATGAACGTCTCCGCGGACGGCCTGCATGCGCCAAATCGGCCTCGCCAACAGAGCACTCGTGGCTTTCGCCCATTGGGGCCCTTCGCTCTTGGCTCAACAGTTCAGACCTGTTCTGTTCGTGTTTGTACTGTGTGTCATCTGTCGTTTCTGTGCGTGGACGTGTAGCTTGCCATACAACCTGACACATAGCGATTGGCGCGCTTCTGCAACCGGAGATCTGGAGTTCATGGCGGCGACCTGCTGTGGTTTGACCGCTACGTGGCGGAGCACGCTGCTCTGGCCTACTACTGGGTCTGCACGGGTGAGGCGCTGCACGCACGCACGCATGGGGCGCCCTGCATGCTGCGCCCTGCATGGGACGCGCTGCATGCGGCGCTCTGCACGGGGCGCGTGCAGAGGGCGAATGCCGACCAGGGCCCCCTTGGGTCTGTGTCTTGCCGCTGATTATGAGCGCGACGCGGCGCAGGGCGCCGGCACCCGCGCGCTGCGGCGCAGGCGAAGGCGTCTGGTTCCCGGCGGCAGCTGCGGCGAGCGCCGCCAGTCCGATCATCGCCTTGCGGATAAAATGCATCGCTTTCCCCTTTTGTCCGGCGCGCGACATGTCCAACCATGCCGCGCCACCCCTCCCACCTCCACCCGCTCGACACCTCCCACACTACCTGATCCGCATGCTTTCAGGCC
>NNCB01000747.1:0-14537 GCA_002317545.1 Scenedesmus quadricauda | reverse complement strand
CCGTCACCATGCCGGCGCTCTGTTCGATTTCCTTCTTGGTCTCCCTATGATCAGGGCTCCACAGCAGCGACCTGCTCTGCTCAATCAGATGAGAAGCGACCCTGAGGGCCGGTTCCGGGGGCGCTGGGTATAAAGGCATGCCATGGGAGGCTCGCTGGTGCTGTTCGCGTGCGTGGCGTTGTGCGATCTGCGTCAGCGCATGCAGCAGCACTCTGCTGCACATCGAGTGCATGGGAGAGCGCATGCATGAATGCACGCGCGCCCACGTCGGCATGCGTGTTGATGTACGTTGACCAGCTTAATGGTGCGTATGCATCGCAAAAGTCTCAGGCTCTAGCATCGGGGGGTGGAGGAACGGTGTGCCCCGCTGCCCACCGCAGCCGCCACCTCACCCTGCCGCGCCGTTATTCTGCTGTCCATCCACCGACCCACCCATCCCCCATCCACCATCCAGGCACCCAATCACCTGGGAACAGGTCTGCTTGGCGGAGAGCGCGAAACGCCGGTCGCAGGGGTGCACCTGGCGAGGGTTTGAGGCGCGAGGGTTGATGGGGGCAGGGCCATTGAGTGTCACCGCAAGCAAATCTGTACGTGCAAGCAAGCCAGCGGCGCGGTGCGGACATGATGAAGCCAAATCCCATCACACGCGCTCCCAAAGCGTGCGGAGTCGCGGCGTGCCTCATGCGCCAGCCAGCAGTGTCCCCGAGGGCCGGCTCCAGCCCCTGCATGACGCGGCCGCAACCACATGGCTCACCCGCAGGTGCTCGCGGCACGCTCCATACACAGGAACGGCGGCGCCGACCCCAGCGCCACCGCGGGGTGCGCGGAGCGCCGGCCGGCCGTCTCAGAAGCTCCACCATCAACAGGCCGCCGACCGCTCGGCCAGCTGCTTCGCTGCCGCCGTTGCCATTGCCATTGCCGTTCCCGGCCGTTGCGCGTTCGCCGCCGCAGGCGCCGCCGCTGCGTGGTCGCCAAAGCAGCCGACGGCGGTTTCTATCGCGCGTGTCAGCGGCGACACAACCACCGGTCAGGCCGCACGCCCGCGGCCCTGATGTGCTCGCCGAGCGCGTGCGCCTGCCGCCAGCCCTCCTTAGTCAGGTGCGCGTCCTCGGACTCGGATGACTTGTCGTCGTTCTGGTCCTTGCGGCCTGGGATCGGCACCGCGCTGGTCGGTTGGGTTCGCGGCCGGTTCGCTGTTCGTGCCGCTGATCGTGGCCGCAGCCGCTCCTGCCAGTTCGGCTTCATGGACAATGTTTGGTCTCAACTGCAGTGCATGCAGCCCTGTGTGGTACCCGAGTCGACCCTCTTGCCTGCCACATTGTGCAAGCCCGCCCCTCAAGGAAATACCGCTGCACTGCGGCGACGAAAAGCCGGCGCTTTTCACGCTTCATACGGTTGCCTCACCGACCGCAAAGCTTCCGAAGCGGATTCAACTCGCCGCGACACGCAATGCGCTCGATGCTAACAGTGCGGCCGAATGATCAGATCGACCGCGAGCCGGTGTAACTGTACAGATAAAGTATCTGTGCAGATTTTACTGATTCATTATTTGATTTGTAACAATAGCATGTTCGGACTGGCACACATATATTGTAAAGCTGCCAATTGGCCTCTGACCCTTGGTGTACCGCAGCGGCGGTCCTTGCAGAAGCCGCGGCTGCGGGGCCTCCAGACCGTGCGTGTGCGCCGATGCCGCGTCCGGTCGCCATCGCCACTGCTTGCGTCGCCGCGCTGTGCTCGCGTTGCGTCATAGTCGCGACGGATGCTTGCGGAGACTCTGCCACGCGGGAAATGCGCTGCCTGAGATCGGAAAGGTGCGAGCTGGCGGCCTGGGAATTCTTTGTGAAGCATTCTGTTAAGAAACTCAAGACACGATTCAGCTATGGTCGATTCAAGACCGCGTAGGCATCAAACGGCTTGCTGTCGCAGCGTGGCAATGTGATGGCGCTGTTTCCTGCGGCAAAACGATCCGGGTTCCTGTTTAAGGTAAGTGTACCCACTATCTTTACCGGTACATTTTTGAACTGTCACAACATGGAACATTTCTTGGCCTCGTCATACTTTGAACGCTTTTAACCTAGCGTAAGCGGTGGATTTGATAAGACATTTGCTGGAGATTTTTGAATACAGTAGGTGAATTCACTAACACTTCCCGATCACATGCTCGACTTTGGCATGGTCTCTCCAATTGACACTTTCGTTCCAGCTTCTATTCATCGTAGAGCGGTGAATGCACATGGCCTGCCCAAGGCGGAATAGACCGGCTGTGCTGCACCCTGTAGCCCCCCCCTCCAAAGAATCATGTCGCTGCAAAAAAAATCGGCGACCGAACACGGCCCCCCGACCTACAGGGCGAAGCGTACGCCCACGAAGAGGCAGTTGACATGCACGTAGGATATAAGTCAAAAATGGCCGAGGCCTCAATTTAGGGCTAAATTGGAATGCTCTGCAAACTCTCAACGAGATTGCACCTGTGCAAATTCACCCCGAGCGACGCTGTCAGCATGCTCCCCTGACAGGGCAAAACTGTGTCAGGCAGTCCGATGGAGTTTGGGGAAGCAGCCGCCGCAGCTCAGCCCACGGCGCAACAGTGCTAGGCCGCGCTTGGTTAGAGGCAGGTACACCATGCGTCGTGAGGCTGGCCTGAGCAGGTGAACATAACATTAGGTACGGCAGACCTGGGCACACTGTGCCACTACTGGCATAGGATAGGTGAAGAAGCAACACAACGACGCCATCGAACGAACCGTGAAGATGGCGTCAGCTGTTGACGGCACCATGCATCCGCATGGGCTTGATGACCTGGTTCAGAGCGGTCTCCGCAAGAGATGAATCTGCGGTCACGCCAGCGGACATATGCGATTCGCTCGGCACCTTTTCGTTTCCTGCACTCGACCAGCCATCCCCCGCAGCGCGGTGGGGTAGGCGGTGAAATCTCTCGGCAGCGTGCCCAGCCAGAGCACGTCGTCCCCACGCCCTGCCCATGCTCCGTCATGACCCCCGCCGCGCTGGACGCACATCGACGCGCAGACGAGGATCCACCACAGGCAGGTACACCGCCTTCATCTGCCAACGGTGCGCGCGAAAGCAGCGGAACGGGTGGGGAACGAGGGCCAAGGTGCGGGGCAGAGGCGCGCGCCCGACAACAAGACCCGCGCGCGCGGCGGCTGCGGCCATGTCGCGTGTGCTGCAGCAAGCATGGCGGCGATGGCCCTGCACTGACCTGGGTGAGTTGCGTAACGGATACCTCGCCAACCTTCTCGCGGCCCACGCCAGGAGCCCTGGCTTCCAGAACAAGGTGCATCTCTCATGGCCGCGGCACAGGCGCGGGTGCAAGGGGCGTGGGGGTGAGGAAGAAGCAGGACTCGTTTGAGTGTCGACGCGCCTCACCAGCCAGCGGAACGACAATTTGGCAATTCGGGATAGTGGTGGACGGAGGCCTTGACCTTGGTATGGGCCAGAACTGCGGCTTCGCTGAGATCGGCGCCCATGCCGGAATTTGTCAGCCGCCGAAGGGCAGGGCAACGTCGAGCGCATTATGCACATTGACCCAGATGAGCGGACTGGTTGCGCATGTTTATGATGGCAATGCTGCCAGCATAAATTGTTCGTCAGACTGTTTTCAACATGTAATGTACGCACAGAGGATAAGGCATTGCTCTGCAATGAAAAGACATCAGCAGGTCCAGCTCTGCTATAGCTATAGTCACATTCGTAATTGTCTGACTGTTCGCACTTGTCTCAAGTGGAGCGTACCTAATATAATAGATATATATATATATTGTATATATATATATATATTGTACTGTCAAGTGAGACAATAGAACAGTGACTATAACTACAGAGATCGAGCGGTCCCGTACATGGCATGCACAGGATGTTGCCGACGGTTTCGGCGAGGCCTGGTTGCCGCATGCCCTGGCGCGGAAGTATCCCAATGCCGCGCGTGAGCCGGGTTGGCAGTACGTGTTTCCGGCGAAGCGCCGCAGTGTGGACCCGCGCGTGCGTTGGCGCGGCGGATCACCTGTCGAACCGGGAGGTGTGGGGCGGCGTTGGACGAAGGATCGGCCGCGCTGGTTCGCGGGCTCGGCTTTCGGGTGCCGGGCAGACCAAGCGGCAGCCATTGTGTCAGCGTCATGGCGAACATCTCAGGACTGTGCTGCGCCTGCCTCACTCGTCGCTCTGTGGTTTGGTTGGGGAGCCGGGCTGCTCACCTCCTCCAGGGTGCTGAACGGAGATGCACGCACCGGCCCGAAGATCTCCTCGCGGCGATGAGCATGTCATCCCTCACGTCGGCGAACACGGTGGGCTCGATGAAGTAGCCCCTGTCGCCCTTGGCGCTGCCGCCGGTGCTGTGGCGGGGTATCGAGGTGAATTATGGTTCGAGCGGGTGTTGTTAGATGGTGAGAAGAGGTTCGTGAAACGGTCTGAAATGATTGGCTGGAAACAGGTGTCAAGCAGGAGACGCGATGGGCACCTCCTTGAGATGCGAGGCCGTAGATCGGAACCACGCCTCTGGCTCCGACCACGTCCGTAGCAGGATTGCCCTGCAATTCCCCTATCCGACGGGTTGTTGATCACAACAGGCGCGCGGCCAGGGTACTTCCCGTGGTTCGATGTCCTTCGATTGTTGTTCTTGGGTCCCCCGCAAGGTCGCAATCGCTTCATGCCCCAAGCGAATGCGAGCGAGCTCTAACAGGATGTCGATGCGATGCGCGCATGCACATCACTGGAAAGTGCTTATCCGTCACCGATTGCCGGCGCACAGCCCGTCTTCGCCGTTCGGATGCCGAACAGGATGGCGAGCGGCCCACGACCAGTCTGCCGCGCACAGGATGCGCGGCCGCCTGGTCGCAGGACGGGCTGCGAACCCATCCTCAAAGGGCCGCTTCGAAGTCGCCAAAGGGGTCGCAACGCGGCGGCCGGCGGCGGCGTGGCCGCTCTTGTGCAAAACGGGTTCAGCGTTGCATCGGAACTCTGCGCCGATGGCGATGCGGGTGATGGTGACGCAAGATGGTGTTGCTGCAGCATTCCGTTTGGAACGCAGGTGAGGGACAAAGCAGAGTGCAAACAAAATCCAGATTGATGCTGGATGCCCTCGGGCACACTTGGAAAGCACCTCACACTCACCTCATCATAGATCGCCTCGTTGACTACAGCCTAAGTAGCAATGTGTGTGTGCTATTGAGCGCTCTTATGCATAAAAGATGTGTTTTTTCGTTTCCTTGCTTCTGTATGTGTGTATGTGTGTGTCGTGTGTGTACGTGTGCAGTGTGTGTTGAGTGTGTGTTGCGTGTGTGTGTGTGTGCGTGTTTATGTCCGGCATTGGCCCAGGTCGAGTGGTTGTGGATGCGGTCGAAGGTGGTCGGCTGCCACCGGCAGGAACGGGCATGCGGCGGCACAGCCTGGACGGCGCTCATGCGAGTGGTGGCGTACAGGTCGCCAGCAGCAGCGTCAGAAGCATCCGCTGGGACCACCGCATGTATGGGGCGTTGGCCCCGCGGCCGAGGAGTCCCGATCCGCGCGCTTCGGGGCGCACGAAAAGGTCTTCGAGATAGATGCCGGGACGTCCCTCGAAGGTCGAGAAATTGTGGAAGAAGAGCGCGAATCCCTGCGGTGTCCCGTCGATTTCGCCGATCACGACCTCGGCATAGGGGCGGGCGCCGAACAGCTTTTCGCCAAGCTTCGCCTCGTCGAAGCGGACTTCGTGCGCGAGCTTTTCATAGTCGGCGAGGTCGCGGATGAACTGCGCGATCAGCGGAGAGAGTGGCTGACTTGTCCTGCTAGTAGAAGCGTGTGTGTTCAGTGATGCACCGCTCGATCCAAGGCACACACCTGCCAATTTGTGGCGCACAAGGGGGCGGCGAGCGCGGGCCACCAGTGGGATCCAGCCGCTTCCTGAACCCAGCCCGACGAAGCCGACTTGCCGCCGAGCTCGAGCGTGCAGGGAATCAGGTGTATCGGCGGGGCGCCAGATATTGCTTGCCGACCTGGTGCACCCGTGAAGGCGATCTGGTAACGAGTTGTGAGAAACCCCGAGCTTTCGGCATCGCCGGTGAACAAACGGCCACTCGCTCTCACGCATAATCGGGCACGAGCGCGCCATCAGCGGCAGGCGGTGCCGCGCTTCAGGCAAAGAGCATTGTCTGTAACTGCTGCTTGCAGGTTGGGTAGAGATGGGGGGCAAGCAGCAGCTGGGCTGCACTACGCAGCCGGACATAGCAGTACGCCTATCGGACTGCTGCCCGGCCGGTCAAGGTGCATATATACTAATAGGTATGGATACGTCGACTTGATCGATGCGCTACGGCGCATGAAGGCCGAGATCTTGCGACCTCGGCTAGAATATGAAGTTGACGACCCCGTTCACCTCGGCGTACGAGGAGGGGGGTAACAGGCCGATCAGGACTCCATGACACCACTCAGTGTTGCAGGACGGAGGACGCCAAGAGAAGCGGCAGAAGCACGATCATCGCGACCAGCCGCCGGCGATCACGAAGCCTGCCGCCAGGCCAGAGGATGCTCTGCCCGTCGTAGCGGGTGGGATGCAAAGGCCGAGGATTCCCAGGCCATCCGCACGCAAGCACATGCAGGGGATGGCTGGTCAGCAGGGGGCCAAGATCGTCGTCGCCCGTAATCACGTTGAACACGCCGGGCGGGAGGTGCTCGCGCATCAACTCGCCCAGTTTCAGCATGGTCAGCGGTGTATGGGGCGAGGTTTTGATGATGATCGTGTTGCCGGTGAGAAGCGCCGGGGCGATCTTCCAGATGCCCAGCAGCATCGGGAAATTCCACGGAACGATGCCGGCGCGTTGGGCTTGAGGGCGGAAGTTGCGGCGGTGTTTGGCGACGTGGAGGTGATGTATGAATGCCACAAGTGGACACGTGCCCGTCATGCTGAGAATCACGACTACGTTCCAAGGATTGTGGAAGGTCAAGCGCATGTTGGCAGCGAATTGCCTGCTAACATGCAAGCAGGCACACAAGCTGTCATCGCCAGGCAAGAATTCACACCTGTCACAGCGCAAGTCACAACATGAAGACACGCCCATTGTGCATGGGGGCAACATGAGCACAACTCAATGTCAAACAACTTTTCGGCCCAGTATGGCCCGTCCATGCGGATGGTCTTGCCCTGGATCTTGTCAGCCCACTGGAAACATCAGGCCGATGAGCTCTTCGGCGCTTTTGATTTCAAGATTTTCCAGATGGCGGCCATTTGAGACAGGCGGCACGCGGGCAACAAGATCGGCGGCGCGTCGGTGAAGGTGAAGTGGGACGTCGGTCCCGTGTACCGGCACCTCGCATTGATGCCTGGCGCTTCTGGGACTGGACCCCCGCCGCCGCTGCAGCGGCTGTCCTGCAGGTGCAACCCGTCGCAGCAGAACGCCAAGCCTGCGCCTTTGCAACGAAGGCGGGAACAGGACCTCGACGCGGGCCCGGCATAGTAGCGGATGTGGTCGAGCTCAGCGGGATGCCGCATTGCGGCTGTACCAGATCGGCTTGCCGTTTTCAGTTGGGGTTTCAGCGGCGCGGGCACGATGGGCACACAGGGGTCTGCAGGCACAGTGGTGCGGGGGCAACGAGCCGAACACGCAGGTATCGCTGGTCGATGCCGCGATGCCCGGCATGCTGCCGCCAACGCGTCATCCACCAAAGCGGCTGCCGAGTGCATGCGCAGCAACGCGACGTGCTGAGTACCGAGCGGGCCCGTCTAGTTGACGCAGGGGTTATAGCAGGAGGCGTCAGATGACGCACCCGCGACTCCAGCTGGCCATCTCTCTGCGTCCGCATCCATGCTGCAGCGCTTGGAACAACCACCGGGATCATCGGCAGTGCGCGGCCTGGGGGTCGTCGAGCAGCGCCCTCGCGGATTTGCTCCTTGTCGACGGGAATCCGCTCACGCACATCGATCTGCTCGGCGATCCCGCCAGGAATATTGCCGTCATCATGAAAGACGGAAAGGTCTACAAGGGCGGAAACTGGCCTGCAGGCTGCGTCTGCGCTGAGGACAGGGTCCAGGGTGCGCTTGCAGGCCACAGACCTGATGACCAGTCTGGCCCTGGCACGCACAGCACACACAGCACACGGTCCTCGGGGCTGGGTCGTATGCGGGGCGGAGGCGCGCGAGTGCATGGAGGGTGCGCTTTTGTGCGCACCGGGCCACCTCGCCTTAGCCATGCGGACCGCGATTTCGCGTTGTCCACGCTCGGCCTTGTCGAAAATCATGGAAGCTACCGAGGAAAGCTCCGCAATTTGTCCCCAGTGCGGGGGGCAAGTAAACTGGATGGGGCGAGCATTCAAAGCTCCGAAGAAGACAGACGAGGAGCAGTGGGCAAAGGTTGAGACGCTGTGGCGGGCAAAACGGGTGGGGAAGTAGGGGCCTTGTATTGTGATGAGGTATCCATGTGGCGAGAATTGATGAAAGCTGCTATTGCAACCGTAAGAGACATTTTATCCTCTCAATACTTGTGAGCTTGTGCCTGTGCGCACCCGGTTGCGGCTCAACCTCTTCATTGGCGCTACCACAGGCGACACACACACACACACACATGTGCGCGCGTGTGCGTGCATGTGGGGTTTCACACATGCATCCAAGTAATGGCAGTAAATGCACACACGGATGTACATGCACCAGCACATGCGCGCACCGTCTTGCCCGACACGGCGTCGTGCCACTCCCCATCAATGAAAAGCTGGGGCGGCGGGTGAGGTGGGAGGTGCGGCGGGGCTGCGTCAGCCAGCAGGCTGCCACATGATGGCGGCCGGCAGCATGAGGCAGCTGCTTAGCGTACAGCAAGGTAGCTTAACCACCGGTCAGCATCAAGGCACAGGCACATTACAACCGCGCTTTGACCAGATCAGGGGCACAGGTGACGCGCGCATGACATCACAGGGCGCTGTGGCTGAGTCATGGCGACCACCCGGCTGCAGGTGCGCCGATCATAATTTTTCTGCAGGGCCAGCGAATGGCGATCCGACTCTCCAAGCGTAGGCGCGTCCCTGCATACCACGCGGTATCAGCGGATAGTATGATACGAAATGCAGCAAGCCGCGGGTCTGCGCCTGATAATCCGCCGGTTTTGCTTTCAGGATATTGGGTACGAACGTCTACCTGGCGGGCATCAAGACACATCGCGAGCCGGCTGGAAACGGCCGCGGATTGGCAGACGGTGGCCCGCATGCTGGGGCGTGAGAGTGTACGCTGCCTGCTGCGTTCAGTGTAGAGGGATCTGCGGGATCTGTTCAGGGCGAAGCCGGCAGCCAGAATACCTGCTGGTGGCGTTATGGCTTTGATTTCGATGATCGATAGCGCCGCGTCGTCGGCGATAAGCGCGGGCGCGTTCACAGCGTCCGCATTTTCCCCGACCACTGGCGTCTATGCCGTGCGCACCTTCGACGCGCGTCGACCGCGACGATCAGGGGCGGCTTTGGCACTATGTCGCGATGGACGACGGCCGCGTCACCGGCACGCGGCACGACAATGGCAGCACCGGAGGCGACGAATTCTTCGCCTGGCTATCCACCCCTTCGTGGGGAAGCAGGGCCAGGTGGTGCATGCTCAAATCAAAAGGAATGTGGTGACGATAGCACAAGCGGTTGGGAGGTCGGAATACATCATGCCACCTTTTAGACGTGCAGCAGTGGCGCACGCGCGTCTCCGGCCCTTCACAGACAACTGCGGTGCTCAGCTCAGCCATGCGCTGCATATAAAAGACAGGCCTAGAATTTCCTGCTGTGTCTCCATGGGCTACAGGATTCCATACAGGATTCAGCGGTGAAGGGCATATCGACGCTGCAATGCGTGGTTTGACCAGGGCCATATTTCTAAGCGTTGGCGTATTGTGCGGCATACGTTCCATACCATGTCCTGAGGCAACTTTGCTTTTTAAAACAAATATGCATTATTCTTTTCCCACTACTACCCCTACCAGCATCCCGGCAAAACTCGCCAGCAGCCGTAGCAGGCGGCGACGCACAGCTGGACTACTTGCAGCCGATTTTTCCGCCGCCTTGGCAAGCCTGATTCTAACCCACCTATGAGTATGAACCGTCTTTCCGAATTGTAATCAAAATAAAGCACTCATAACCGTATTGCCCGAGATTAGTAGACGTAGTCCAACATGGCGAGCCTGCGCCTGGCTGCCGTGGTAGCGGTGTTGGCTACCATCAACATAATTCAAAGTTCAGCTTCTGCGCCCAGGAGACTCACGCGTCCAGGAGTGGTTCCGCGCAGCTGAGTCCCAAGCGGCCCAGGAGGGCTGCGAAGCCTCGCAGCAAGGTGTCGAGGCGAGCATGTAGCGTGAACAGGATCGGCCACCTCGGCTTCAGGTGCGGGCAACGCCACGGTCGTGCAGCAGTTTTCAAGGGGGTGCTGCTGGAAGGCGGCGCGCTGCTGCGCGCACCGCGCGAGCGACGAGACAGAGGGCCGCGCGCTTGCCATCGCGTCGCATGCTCGAACATGATGAAATCCTCCTGCGAATCACCGCAGCAATGATCTCCAGGATCGGCTCCGCTGGTCGCCCGAAGGCCATAAAGCGCGTTCTGATCCCATGCTGGCCCAGCCCGCCCCTAAAAACAACCGGCCAGTACCCGCCCCAGCCCCAGACCCGCCAACACCCCCCACCACAATCTTAAAGACCAGGTCCAGGGCCAGTCACCACACACGGCGCCGTCCTGCGACGAAGCGGATCAGGCCCTCGCCGCCGCGCGGAATGGCGAGGTCGACGATGCCGGTCGGCAGCAGCCCGCATGCTGCTGGACAGGGCGGTCCCGCCCGCCGTGCCGCGCCGCCTCGGCCCCGGCGCAGAAGCCGCGCTCGAAGCCGTCACGGCGCCGCTGTGGCACTGCTGGCCTCGCTGCCACCTGCAAATGCGTGCCGACCCCGCCGCCGACACCGCGCCGCCGGCTGCAGTCGCTGAGCCTCCGCCCAGTGCTCCTCAGCCAGTCGCCCCCCGGCCGACGCCAGATCGCGCCCTCATCCGTTGCTGTGGCATTCGCCTCGCGCGATCCGGTGATGACGATCTCGGATTCGGCCGCCGACTCTTCAGTCGCCTCCCCTGCCCACGCGTTTGCTGGTGCCATCGCCGCGAACGCGCCGATCAGGCTGGCGGATAGATAAAAGGCCGGTTTCATTCATTCCCCCAAATTTCTGCGACAGGTCGCTCGCACTTCAATGATACATGATATCATTGCGCGGCCGCCTAGGCGCTGGCGCGGGTGCGGCTCGAGGCCAACACGTGCCCTGCCGTGCGGCGACGATGCTGCGCCAGCGCGTCCCGACGCTACTTTGGCCCCCTCGGCTCCTCGCAGAAGCAGCCTTGCACCAACGGCAGCGCCGCTCACGCCGTTGTCATCTTGGTCGCCAGCAGCGCTGTGCTGGTAAGGCCAACAACACCGTAAGCGTCACAACCCACGCCGCCTTCACAGTCTGCAGCGAGAACGGCCGCTGCACCCTGCAGCCGCTGCGCCTGCTCGGCTGCGCCGAACGCCTCAGGCCCTGCTGCTGCCGCCGGCGCCCTGGCGGCTGGGCCTGCCAGCCACAGGCCTGCGGCATCCCTGGCTCCCTGCTTGCGAGCGAGCAACATGTGCTGCCGCCGATGCCGCGGCAGGCGGGAGCGCCACTTCAAGTGCCGCGGCGGCCGCTGCCCTGCGACGGCATGAGGTTGTGGCGCTTGGAGACCCTCGCGGCGGGCTACCTGCACATGCAGTCATGGCAGTGCATCCTGACATCCGGGATGGTTTCACGCAGCCACGTCAGCCGCAGCCTCGCCGCCCAATGACATCCCTGCTCCTGGGCCCGCCGCCGCGCACCCCAGCGCGCTGCTGCCCCCAGGGTCGTGCGCTCTGTGGTGCCCGAGCCCCACGTTGGCCGGGACTCCAGCAGCCCCGCCGCCACCGGCCTTGCCGTGCCGGCCCCCTCGTGCCTGAAGCAGCAGCAGCAGCAGCAGCAGCAGCAGCAGCAGCAGCAGCAGCAAGCATCGCAGGCCTGCAGCAGCCCTGATGGTCAGCCAGCTGAGGTGGAGCTGGCACCGTTGGAGTTCGCAGCGTGCCCCTCCAGTGATGAAGAGCAGCAGTCGGCGCCGCTGCTTGATTCCATCAGTGCAGGCCTGCTCTCGCCGCCAGCCCCGGACAGAAGCACTGCGGCGTCGGAGGTTGAGACGCCCGCGGTGGTGGTGGCGCCACTCGAGCTGCTGTTCTCGGCTCGCGGTCGCAGCCTCGACATGGCTGCGTCGCCTTGATCGCATCGGCGGCGACATGGCCGCCCGCGAGGCGCAGGACATGGATATAGTCGCGCACGCCGGTGCCGTCGGGGGTGTGTAATCGATGCCGAAACCGACAGTTGCGGCAGCCGCCCCGCTGCGACGCGGCTGATGAGGCATCAATGATGGTCGCGACGACATCGGGCCGCACATCAGCCCCTGTACGGCGCCGGCCAGCAGCGGCGGCCGAGGGCGTCAGGCTGCTGCGGCTCCGCCGGCAGGGTGGGCAGATGAGGCTGCCCCAGCCTTCGCCAGGCACGCCCTTCGTCGCAGCCGCAGCAGGGGTCGTGTGCGAACACGCGTGCCCAATGCCCCAGCAGCACCAGCACCAGCACCACCAGTTAAGCCGCTGCGCGAGTGCGGCCCGCAGCGGCAGAGTCGGCGGTGCAGGACCTGGGCTGCGAGCTGGACTGCGCCGGCCCACACGCCGCCGCGTCCGAGCACCAGGCAGGAGATCCGCCAGCTGCCTATCTTGGCAATGACAGGGTCGGCTGCGGCCGCGACGGCCTCAGCCGCACCCGAGCCAGCAAAGCGCCGGCTGTGCCGCGGAGGGTGCGCACGTCGCCCCGCACGCGAGTGCGGTGGCTGCCCTCCTGCATCGGGGGGCCAGCAGCTGCGGCCTCAGCAGCAGCGGGCGCTGCCGCCACGTCAGCAGCAGCACCAGCAGCCGCAGCCCGCTGGCAACAGCTGGGAGGCTCGGGGCGCCTGGGCAGCGGGCGGCCAGGAGGCCAGGCAGCAGACAATGGTGGGCGACGGCGGGCCTTGGAGGTGCACCAGGACTTCACCGGCGCCACCCGAGGCGGGCACCGGTGGACGACGGCCAGCAGCGGCGGGCTCGACGGCCCCCAAGCGCTCCACCGCCGCGGTGGGCCTGAGCGCCGAGAACGCCGCCCGCGCAAAGCGGCGGCGAACAGGCGGCGATGTCGAGCGGCGATCGTGATGCCGTATTGCCGTTGGTGCGGGCTGGCTGCAGGGGGTCTGTGGGCAGCGTGCTGACTTCTTGACTTCAAGGCGCGTGCAGGCGAGCTGAACACGCTTGCACTGGACCATCCACGCACACGACACCAAAACGCGTTCTTGAATGCCCGGCTCATGTCTAGGTGGAACAGCCTGACAAAATGCACGCATGTCCGTGCGCCAGCAGTGAGCAGTTTATGCTGACTATTTTCCGGCCTGCTGTCATCATGCGTCGTTTCCTACTCGCCCTTTGGCTCCTGTCTTGAGGTTTCCATAATTTTCAATTGTGTAAACCCTCTGTACTTACAGCGTCAGATTACAATGCCACCGAGCAGAAAACCTAAGGCGATGGTAAACCCGGGAATATAATAATTGGTCGCTAGGCAACAGAAAGTGCGTAAAGAAAACCACCAGGAAAGCAAAGCTGGTAATGATCCGCCACCACTTACGCATTTCTTAAAAGAAACGGACCAGGATGCTTCAAATAATAAAGGGGGCAGAAAAAAGAACAAACACAAGGTGCATGTAACACAGACATACCACAATAAATACTTGATCGGCAGTCTGCTGGCTGCCGACAGCCCCGCCACCCGCGGCACAGCATTTGCCGGACAATTGGACCCTGCAGCGAGAAATCCTGCCGTGCGGCGGCCAGGCCCAGCTCGGCCTTCTTCATCCCGTCCAGCGCGCGGTCGTACTCGTTCTTCGACACCGCGCCGCCCTCGTAGGCACGCTGGTAACGTTCCACGTCGCGCTGCGCCGCGGTGTGGTCGATCTGCGCCTGGTCCAGCAGCTTCTGCGCATCGGAGCGGGTCAGCTGCGCGTCGAGCATCGCGCGGTTGGCCTCTCCCTGCAGGCTGGCGAGCCGTGGACCTCCGTCGGCTCCCGCAGCTCCTGCAGCTAGTGATACAATAACATGGTGTCAATATTATTCGCATACTAACCATTCGTGTTTCATCCATCTCCCTTTCCATGACAACCCATCGACGAGCCGTCCCATCGCCGCTCCGTGCTGCAACCCCACCCCGCCTTCCACACACACCCACCTTTCCGATGGCGTCTGGGTCCAGCACTATGGTGTCGGGCTGCAGCTTGTCCAGCAGCTGTACCACCTCCTGCTGCTGCCGCTCCTTCAGGTTGGCGTAGGGGTTGGCCAGGAAGGAGTCCACGTTTGGCTCGCCGGCGCCTGGGGGCAGACAGTGCAGTGCGAGAGGGTGGCGCAAAACGGCCGTTGCGCCGGCAGATTTTGGGCAGATTTTCGCCTGGGAGCTTTAGAGGATCGGTTTCATGCTGGGGCGTTTCGATGCTTGCGATCGA
>NNCB01000746.1:0-14545 GCA_002317545.1 Scenedesmus quadricauda | reverse complement strand
GTTGCTGGTTTTGCTGGAAAGCCTGAAGTCATGAATGAACTGGGTCGATGTATTGCTTTGTGGGGGAAGAGAGACCACGGGTAATCCAGAGACACATATGCACCACGCAAAGCCATCAGGCGACCGGACTGCTGGACGGGATGAGTTGAAATACAGCAGACAGGATCATGGACACCACCATCAACAAGCAACCCGTTGGGCACCCCAATCGGGGAGCGTCGCAGCTCGCACCGATGACGAGGGATCCTGCGAGGCGAGGGTCAAACGTGCGGTCGACTCGCAACTCACCCTCGTCCCACCGCACGTAGTGATGAGTGTGAGGTGCCGCAGTCGCCCCGCGGCGCCACGAAGGGACCTCAGGTTCAGGTAGGCGACGTCGAATGGCGGTCACCCTCGCCAGCGGCGGCCACGCCGCCGCCGCCACCCCCATCGCCGCCCTCTGCTCTGCAAGCGCCCCCTCGGCCACCGCGGCGGCGGCAAGCGCCAGCTGGCGCTCTTCCTGCTGCCGCGGGCGCGAGGTCGAGGCTGTCGCGCGACAGCTCCGCGAGCCGCGGGCAGCTGCCGAGCAGCTGCAGCTGGGGGTGCGCCAGGATGAGCCCGGTGTGCTCGAGGCGGAGGGACGTGACGGCTGTCGGGCGGCGACGTTGCCTTGATGCAGGCGGGGGTCAGGTGCCTGCAGGCGAGGGGGGGTGGGGAGATGCCCGGCAAAATTCCCGCTAAACGGTATTCAGAACACGGAGTTTTTTGCCGGTGATATGAAAAAGCTGCTGGATACCGCTTTCGTGGCGCGGCACGGGCGGCCCGCACGCCGGCTGTCGGCCGGATACCCATTCCTCCCCTCGCCCGGTCATCGGACCGGCACCAGCGAAACATGTCCGATGCTGCTCAAGCCCGACCAGGTGCTCGAACGCATCGCCACCGACACCAACCGTGCCGTCACGCTCGATCAGGAAATCGAACGGCTGCGCGACAACAGCAAGATCTGAACGCCGGTAAAGGAGCAACGCTCATGGCCTTCATCACCCGCCGATTTAGCCGCCGCCGCCGTGGCGCTTACCGCGCTGACCATCATGAGCCTCGTCGCGCTGCGCGCTGGCGCGACATGGATCCAGCTGAAGCGCGCGGAACTCGCGCGCGCGCCGAACAGCGCGAGTGCTGGCGCGAGGGGCGCGGTGACGGTCATTCTCAGGTGGGTGAGTGCTGACGGCGCCGATAGGTGGCATGTGGTGATGCCGCGCCGGGTGCGAGTCGACAGGCCTGTTTGGGGCGCAGGGGGTTGGGTAGGGGCGGCGCGCATGGGGGAGCGAGTGAGGGAGGCCGGATGGCTTCGTCGAGCGTCGAAGATCGGCGAGGCTCTGCCCGGCAGGCCGTACATCAGGTCGAAATTGATCGCATCGATCCGCGCAGCCGCAAACCCGCCATGGCATTTTCGATGTCAGCGAGCGGCTGGACCCGTCCGATCGCCTGCTGGATCTGCGGCGCGAATCTGCAGCCCCGCAGACGCGCCGCGACCGGCGGCGCGAGCAGCGCCGCGACGTCCGTCACACGCGCGCCGCACGCGCCGGTGAACACCGACAGCTGCAGGGCCTGTGCCGGAGAGCGCATGGGATGCGGCTGTTTCGAGTCAGCACCATGACCACCGCTCAGCACGACCCAGAGCAGGACGCGATGCCGATCATCAGGCCGACCCTTTGTGGATACGCAGCGTGAAACGAGCGGCGTGCAACGGCCATATCTTCGTCCCCGGCATGCGAGAAGCCACACACCTCTGGGGCGCAGCGCGCGAGCACCGACGCCGCCCGCGCCTCCACCACGCCGCGGCGCCGCCCCCTCGTCACACGCCCCGCGCCGCCGCCGGCCCCGGCGCCGGCGGACAGCGTGCAGCTGCCCGCGAACCGGCCAGGCAGCTGCACCGACGGCTGGGGGCGCCATGTGCCCGCGGCGGCGCCGCTGCCGTCCTCGTCACTGTCGTCGTCGGCGCCCGCCCTGCTGCTGCCATCCAATGTGATTCGAACTCTCCTTCAAATCCAACGAACGGCTCCGACGACTGCCGATGCCCGGCAGCTTCCAGGTCGCTTTCGTAGCGCACCATCCGCGCCACGCGTGCGTTGGCAGCCGCGCGGCCCGCACGGCGCTGCGCGGAGCGCGGCGCGGTCGGCTGGCAAGAGCCGGTCGAGAACGGCACGCATGACGTCTGAGGGGAGTCGCAGCAGGGGCTCGCCACCGCCGACGCCGCCACGGCCGGCACCGCTGATTAATCGCCATGGGCGCATCCCGGCAGCATGTCAGAGATGGATCCGCGGCCACCGCTGTGGATGGCGCCGCTGTTGATTGGGTGGTACAAGCTTCACCACTGCTAATGGAAATGCCACTGTGTGCGGTGGCAAACTGGAGAGCTGCATAGGTGTTGCCATTGGAAAAAAGTAACCATATTTTACACAATGCGCTTTATAAAGCTGCGGAACCAGGCTGATTCGCAAAAATGGATGACCGGAAGAGCGGAACGGATCGGCGCTTCTCCAGTCGGTGCCGACCGATGTGATCAGTCCGGCACGAAGCTCCATTCGTGGCGCATGCCCATGCCGGGCGACCCCGATATCCCGACCTATGAGCCTTGCGGTGTTCGACACGTCGACACGCTCGGCGCATCAAGCCTCGCTCCTCGCCGACTTCCGGCAACCTCGCTCCAGCCAATCCCATCTAAAGAGCTTGGGCGCAGTTATAGCGGGAGTCGCAACGGCGGCAGCCCTTGTGGCGCAGTTGACCCCTGCAGGGCTGCTGGGGTCCAGAGCAGAGCAGCCAGCGGCCGCTACCAACACCCTGACGGATCACGACGCCGGCCCATGGCGGGCGGGAATTCCGCGTACGCACCCGGTGCGCTGGCCAGGCGCTAGGCTGCCACGGCGGCCAAATGGCAGGTTGGCAGAAAGCCGTCCCCAAGCCCTGCCCCTCTCAAATGCGGCGGAGCGCGCCTGAACCTCAAGCGCCGCCCACCTGAGTGGCTGCGGGCCGCGCAGCCCGAGGCAGCGTCGCAGCAGCTGACGCGCTGGATGCCTGGAACGCCCAGCCAAACGCCAAGCCGCAGCCAATCGGCGGGCTGCGGCGGCTCTGCACATCCAAGTACCCCCCCCTCCCGCGCATTCGACCCCAACGTGCCTGCCTCTGTATACCAATAATATCTTCTGACTACTCATGCATCGTAGAATCTTCGTAAAAAAAACGCCGGTCGCTGGTTCATCATTCCAACGGCGTGCGAGTGGCGTTACACGCGGGTCCTTTTGGCTCGTGAGCAGCAGCTCTCACTTTTTTTTTCGAGCTGCGGCGCGCCGCACCACCGGCGGCGTGGGCCAGGCAGGCCCACCGCCGTGGCCTGGGTTGGCCGGCGGCAGGCGCGCCCATTTAGTCGGGTGCCCGCCAGGCAATCCTGATGGGGTGCCTTTGTGCGAATGTGACACCGTCGATCGCCCCCGCCCGCGGCGGGCGCGCCGCCAGCAGAGTCGGTCGCCGCGCCGGCGACGAGGCGCGGGACACGCAACGACGCGCGCAACGCGCGCCGCAGGGTGACCCCCGCCGCGCCGCCCCTCGCACACGGCGCGGGGCCTCCTGCAATGGTGGCCCGCGGCGTGGCGAGGGCGGCGCATCACCTCAGCGCTTGTCTTTGGGGGGAGGGCGCGACTTCGGGTCGTCCCTCCTCGCGACCGGCCTCTGCGGCTTGGGCGGCGGCGACGGGGCGGAGGGCCCCGCGCCGTCGCCCTCACGAGAAGCCTCGATGAAGGACCGTCGCCTGTGGGAGGAGGTGGGGCGTGGGGCAGTCGTGAAGTCACCAAAGGGATCGCGATGTGGATGCGCTCGATGAAAAGGCGCGTGTGGTTAGGCGCCGGGATACGGTGATGCTCGCTCATCACCCGTGATGGCTTGGCCGCCGGCTGCTATGAAGCAGGGGTGAGATGCCGGCGTTGCGCCGCGGAGGCCGCATGCGGCGCGCGTCCATCTCACCTGTGCCTTCAGGTACTTTTAAAGGCAGAAACAGTACCCAGGCCATCAATATCGTCAGCTGGATCAGCATGGGTGCGGTCGCCTTATCCACTACCGCCATGGTAGTACTTTTCTCTGTGTATAATGGCCTGGAGTCTTATGTCAAGAATATGTACACCGCCTTCTACCCGGAGGTAAAGGTGAGCGTGCAAGATGCAACTGTGACTCACGGCTCTTGATGGTCAGTAAATCGGCATGGCGGCGACCTCGCATGGGCGGCAGCGCGAAGTCGAGGTCGTGGCAGCGCGGATCAGATCACACGCGCAACGCCAGTATTCGCCTGCATATCGCGACCGGCAGCCGTCTTGCCCCGAAGCGTCGCGGCTTTCAGCGCACCAGCCTGATGGCCGTCGACAATGGCAATGACGTCATGCTGCATTACGGCGGCTGCGCAAGCGCGATAGGTTCGCCGACGCCCGCCTCGGTAAAGTAACCCACAATCCATTCACGTTGCGTTAGTAGATAAAGATGCTCGTGGGGCATCCCATTGCGTGCTCAAGCTAAAAAAGCGCGAATTTGCGTAAGGCTTCCGGATTTATCCACAGGCGTGGATGCGCTTTTTCCGGCAACTGTTGCTGCAATGCAACATAAAGGGCGCCCCGAAGGGCGCCCTCTTGCGACTCAGGCGGCGTCGCCTGCCGCTTCTTTCGTCTTGTCGGCATAGACGCGCACAGGGTCCTTGCGGCCTTCGACGACATCCTTGTCGACGACGATCTCGACGACATCGGCAAGGTACAGGTAATATACCGCCAGCTCTTGACTTGAAGGGCCAGCAGCTTGGGCAGCAGGTCGTTTGCTGGCCGAGCGAGGCGCTCCCACCCTGGGCAGTGCTGTAGTCAAACCCCGTTGACGCTGCGCTTGCCTGCCGCCTCGTGCCAAGTACGTGGAGTGGCCCCAGGCCGCCCCCCTCCCCTGACAACGCCCCCAGCAGGGCTGCGGCTAGGTGCACAGCTGGCACCTGGCATCGAAGGGGGGTGGGTCGCAGAGGCTCAGGACGCTAGATTCACAAGCATGTGCTGGTGTCAGGCGGTGCTGCGTCGGGCTGTGACCTCTCATCGAAAATGATTCTCGATGCTGGTCGTACAGCTGCACGACCGGTCGCGGAGCGCGGCTTCATCCTTGATGATGAACGTTCCCCGGCGCGTCGAGATCAGGCCCTCTTCGCGGAGACGGCTCACGACACGCGTTACGAAAGTCCGTCCAACACCGAGCATCTCGGCCAGTTGTTCATGGGTCAGTTCGATCTCGGTTCTCTGCGTACGGCTCGCCGCGGCTAGCAGCCACTTTGCGGCGCGTTGCGTGATGGTGTGCGTGGTGTTGCACGAAAACCCAGCGGCATGCCGACCTTGCCGCCGTGGCTCCATGAGCTGTCTTGCATTCTGCAACGACTAGCCAAGCAATGGGCGTGACCCAATGGTGGTAGCTGCCGCACGCGGCGTCGCCCGTCAGCTCAATCGATGCACAGTGCCAGTGAGGCGAATCAGTGTGTCCGGAATGGCAGGAGCGGCGGGGATCTTGCCGTGGCGATGCGAAGCTCTGCGCACATTGACACTGTCTGAGCCCTGGATGTCGGCGGCAGGGGCTGCGCAGGCCGTGAGGCGCGAGTAGCCGCAGTCCGATTTGTTGGTGCCGCGCAGCACGCGCAGTCGGCGCCCTGAATTCGTCCCATGCAGGGAAGCGTTGCGAAGGAATCAGAGTGCATATATTCACGCTCAATTTTGTAATACTTGAAGCTACATCACGGTGAACCGGGTTCATATCACGACGTCCCAGCTTGGAGTGGGGCGTATCAATAGTTTCCTGCTGCGAGCAATAGAGCTTGCTGATGCCATGATCGCCATCGCACCAGGGCATCTTGTTATATCATACAAATCACAGCATCTCGGGAAACGATCATGGACCATGAGTTGCGGCCTTCGTGTACTTTATGGTTAGGCATAGTAGGATGTGTTGTCATAGGAGCAACGAAGTCCTGAAGCGACGCGCCAGCCTGGTGCGCCTGGGAAGCGATCCGGTTGTCGAGGAAAAGCTCTGCCGCGGTACGTCCGCACCTCGGTCAAGCCCGATTATATCGTCTGTCTCGAGGACGGCAAAAAGCTCAAGATGCTGCGCCGCCACCTGATGACGCATTATGGCATGACCGCCCGACGACTATCGCGCGAAATCGGGGACTGCCGGCCGACATAGTCGCGATGGTCGCGCCCAACTATGCATGCACGTGCGTTGGCCCATGCAGGCCATGCGGGAGCTGTCGGAGCTGCAGCTGGATTCCGTCGCCGGCGCCGCGGCAACGGCGGCGCTGCTGCTGCGCACGAGGCTTCCAGCATCCGGACCACGCCACGGCGGAGGCGCTGCGGGCGCAGCTGGACGTAAGCTCTTTGGCCTCGGGCACCGCTATCGCATGTGGTTGTAATGTTTCAGGGTGCTCCATTTCCTTTATACTGCTGTAAAGCGGGTGGTCAGCAAGTTGCTGACGCAAAGGGTTAAGGGCAGCTTGCAGCTGTTCTATTTTCTGGAGCGGTAATGGTTGCTGACATGATATGCAATATTTTGACTGCAAAATTAGGCCTTGCTGCTCTCCCTTAATAGTAAAATCTATGCTAAACGGTTGAAGGCGAGGCGGCCCTCCAGCTGGCCGCTCTGCTGTCCCACACCCACAGCTTCGAGCGATGCCCGCGGCATCCTCGAGCGATGCCTCTTGATCTGGTGCCGAAGAGGCAGGCAGCCTCGCGCGGTGCGGCGCATATGCGCCAGCGGCGTCTGCCAGCGAATGATTTCGCTGACCGCATTGGGGATCAGCGACGGATCGGCTTCGAGCTTCGCGCGCTGGTCGGCAAATTTGTCGAGCCCATAGGCAAGCCCCGACATGGTGTTGCGCGTCGTGTCATTGCCGCCGCGATGAGGAGGACGAGGTCATGAACTCATCATTTGCTGCTGCTGCTGCTGCTGCTGCTGCTGCTGCCACCGCCGCTGCTGCTGCTGCCGCCGCCGCCGCTGCTGCTGCTGCTGCTGCTGCTGCCGCTGCTGCTGCTGCTGCTGCTGCTGCTGCTGCTGCTGCTGCTGCTGCTGCTGCTGTGTCGTCAGAAGAGAACGTCGCAGAAATGGCAGGCTCATTGTCGACTTCAGCACTGCTGGAGGCCCAAATAGCATGTGCCCGCGAGGTTTTGGGCAAATCTGCAGACTCCTGCTGCTAGCGTTTGCCACACACTCTCTCAACGGCAGGATCGACTGCGAAAGGTCCTGATAGTGGCCCGGGTGCGCGTCGATTAGGCTCACGCCCTCGCGCGCATATTGGAGAAGGTTCGCGAGCGTGACGGCAACACCGCGTTCGGTCTGGAAACCGGCAACATGGACATGCCGGGTCTTGGCAAGCAGTTCTACCACCGCCTTCCAGGTCTCGGTCTCGGCAAGCGCATAGACCTCGATGATACCCGCAAGGTCAGCGTGACTCACGGCAGCACCAGGGTGGGCCATCAACAGACCCGTGCATTTGCGCGTAACCGGTCGGAACCATCCATCCAGTCCAGGCTCCTCTGTTTGTGCCCGGCCTCATAGAGCGCTGCCGGTTGCTGCTCGCAGCCGGCGACTGGGAGGGCGCGTCAGGCGCGGCCGGGGCACTGCTGGCGGCGGACGGCAGCAACGTGCTAGGCCTGGCGGTGACGGGTGCGCTTCTGGTAGTGAGGGAGACAGCGACAAGAGTGCGCACTCGGTAGTGTGCTGGCGGCGTCAGGGCCGTTGAATTCCTAAATATGGGGAGGACCGGCTGCATGCGGATGGGTGACATCGGAGTCGCCAACTCAGCCAAGCACATCAGGTCTCGGGCCGCCGTTGGAGCGCCCGCACGACGGAGGGGCGCTGCAGAGCTGCTGCTCATTCGGTGCGATGAGGTTGGGCTGACAGGGAAGCGAGAGCGAGCTTCCCCGCCTTCCGCCGACGTACTGCCGCCCCAGCTGCAGCTTGACGCCCTGGTGCGCGAGGACGCGCGAGCTCCGGCGGGAACCTTGAGGATCTCGCCGACGCGACTGCCTAGGATGAACCGCGCAACGCTGCGCGTGGCGTTCGGCCTGGTGGGTGCGCAGCAGCAGCCAGAGCCAACTCGTCTGAGAACGAGAGTCTGCGTAGTACCTGGAGCGCCCAGGGGCCTTTGGCTTTGATCGAGCTTCGGGTTTCTGCAGGTGGTCACGCTGTGGACACGTCGGCATGCGCTTTCTCGACCTCGTCGAACAGCACGACCTGATAGGGCGGCGGCGCACCGCTTCGGTGAGCGTGCCGCCCTCTTCATAGCCGACATAGCCCGGCGGCGCGCGACGAGTCTCGCGACGCTGTGCTTCCTGAATTCGGACATGCTGGCGACCACGCTGGGGATCGCGCAGCGCGCGGCGAGCTGGCCCCGAACGACGCGGATTACGTGAGAGAGCTCGGGCGTGGCTTGCGATCGGTTCGCAGAGGCTTTGACGACACCCCCCACGGAGGGGTGTGTATCGAGGCCGATTCGGGGAGTCAGAGTCGTGGTGAAGGCAGCGCTATGCTGCTGCGACGTCATGCGGAACACAGCAGCAACTGGCGCAATTGAGCACAGGAAAAAGAACACTTATTCCGCTGACACCCGTCAATTGTGATATAACCAGTCGACGTGTCGAAACGCGGGCAATCGTGATGCTCGGCCACCAGAAGCTGCGCTGAGTAGCTTCCTGCCGCCGCGTTCGCGTTGAGGCGGCGCAGCACCTGGACCCGCTCTGCGCGCCCGCCGCGGTGGGGCTGGCCGAGTGCCTGGTGGCGCAGGGGAAGCTGGAGGAAGCTGAGCAGCGCTGCAGGTGCCCTCGATCGCTGGGATCGCCCGTTGCAAGCAACCAAGCGTACAGCTGTGCCGAGCGCCTTCGTTCAAGGGGCGGTGCGAAAGCGAATCGAGACCGTACGTGATGAGGAGAGCAGAAAACGAAAAAGTCGCACTAGCCGGAGAAAATCCACATCATCAGTTCGTTAGAGTGAGCTTCACCTGCCAATACCCCGCCCCACAGCTGTCGCGCTGCCTCGACGACCTGACCCCCGCCGAAATGGCGGCGCTGCCGGTCCAGCATATGGACGGCGCGGGCAATAATTGGCTGGAACCCGCCCGCTGTGACCCGCCGCCCCTGTCGGTCGGCGCCGTGCGGCGCGCGCTGGCACGGCGGCGCGGCGGGCGGCGTCGATGGCGGGATGAGGGAAGACAAGGTGGCAGATATTGCGACCTGCGGGGCCGCCTGGCGTGGGCCAAGCGGGCGAGGGGCGAGGCGATGGCGCTGCTAGAGCGGCGGTGCAGCTGCAGCTGGCGGAAGCCGAGGAGGCGCCGCTGGGGCTGGAGCAGTTTGCCGCGCTAGACGCGGCGCGCGCGCTGGGGGTGGTGCGGCTGATGCTGGGCGCGCAGGGGGCGGACCCGCGGCGGCGGGTTATGGCGTTGAAGGTTGCGGGTAACGAGTTAAAGGTTACGGGAGTGAAGGTTCCGGGTTAAAGGTCCCAGCATTTCGTACCCACTGTTCCATAACTTTCACTCCCCTCATTTCGAGCGAATGGCAATGACGGGGTCGAGGCGGGCGGCGGTCAGGGCGGGGATAATGCCCGAGAGCATCGCGATAAGGCTGGACCCTCCTCAAGCCGTATTGTGCCGACATGTGCCATTTCTGAGTCGAGCTCCGATATTAGGGCAACGGCCCCACACCAGCAAAATCAAGGTGAACGCCGACGACTTCATCACGATCCACCAGCGAACTCGGCCATAACTATTACCAGCGCGCCTATAACAAGCAGCCGTTCCTCTACCTCAACGGTGCGAACGACGGTTTCCACGAAGCGATCGGCGATTTCGTCGCGCTGTCGATCACGCCGCAAGGCTGGCACCATCGGGCTGCATCGGCCTTTCAACTACAAACAAGGCCTTTCACGGCATGTGATTCTGTACATATATCAGCACGTTGCCTGACTCCTGACAATACCGGCGCCATGGTAGGCAGTGGAGGACGTGCTGCGCGGCAGCCCTGAGGATCGGCGCCCCACCTGCTGGCCGACCCATCTGACGTGCGCCGGTCGCATGGCCAGCGCCCGGGGTCATGGCTCAGAGGCCTTTTCATCTGAGGGCTAGCGCGTGCTGCTTGTGTCCCGGTTGCTGGCACGTTTACCAAATTGTTTTGCTGATTTTGTCCCTTCGTATGGTGGGTACGTATCGGTCGCCGGTCAACGGTATATCTCTGCGATCCTCTTACTATTCCGCCAACACTGGCGTACGGGTGTAAACCGTGCAGCAGAGGCGATGAGCACGCTCGAGTGGGTTAGGCGTAATTAAGTAATCATTGAAAAGTTAGCATCGATTAATAGATGCTGACTTTTGACTTTTGAATTGTATTAAAATGTCTCAAACACGTATATGTAATAGATGCCGTTCGTTCGGCATATGTAAAGCATGCGGACGCGCTGGCATCGGTGGCGACATAGGTCATGGGTTCTGGCTCCCTTCGCCGGCGGCACCCTTGCCGTCCGGACCGTCTTGGCCTGCCTCTAAGCCGCGCCAATGTTACGCGTCAACGCAAAGCGACAGTTGCGAATCACTTTCACTCGATAGGCAAAAAAGGTGCGGCGGGAGCGACAGCTTTTCCTCGCGCCCGATAGCTCAGCTGGCAGGGAGCGCGCCGGGAGCCGGAGGTTGCGCCTGCTGCTTCGGGCGCCGGGCCCCGGCGTTTTTCAAACCGGAGAAATTGTTTTTTGATCATTTCTTCCGCTATTTTCCCCCGGGTTCAGGATGTCGACCGTGCGCTCGGTTGCGACACCGCGTCCACCGATGGTCAGCGTGAAATTGTCGGTAAAGTCGATCATCATTCATTCCTTCAGTTCGCGAGCCGGAAATCGCCGGCTGTCGAAGCGGTGGGAAAGTTCAGCAGAGGCCGCCGCTTCCAGGCGCTGACCACGCCGGGACCGGGGTGCGCGCAGGCAGATATCGTCGGCGGGCGATCAAGCGGGAACATCCCAGCAGCGCACAGGAGGCGTAGGCAGGGCAGGTCATAACCCATTCAAAACAAAGGGTTATTGCCAAAATGGAAGTAATGGGCGCGCAATTGCGTTAACCACATCCGAAACGCTGCCAGATTGGCACTAATTGTTCGCCGCGGCTCGCCAGCCGAGGGTGATCGAGATACGGCGATTGCGTGGATCGAATCGGTCGGTGGGGACATAGGGCTCGCGATCGGCGACCCCTTCGATGCGCGAAAAGCGATCCGAAGCGATGCCGCGAAACTCGAGATAGTGACGCGTAACCTCGATGCCCCGCGCCCCGGCCTCCCGCACGAAGTCGCGTCCGAGGCGGTCAAAGTATGCGAGGGTCAAGCGAGGAGGTGGTCGGGGCGCCGCGCCACTGCTTGAGCACCAGGTTATGCCGCTGCCTGCTGTGCAGAGGTACATCGGCGGGATCGGATGAAGAATGACCCTCCAGCCCATACAGTCCTCGACAGGGAGGGTGCTGAGCCTGACAGGTGTGTCGCCTGTGTAGCAGCAAAACGGATTCTCAGATCCAGTCCTCAAATGGCCAGTGCCAGTAACAATATCGGGAAGTCGTAAACAACGAAAAATCAGGTGCGTGTCAGCTTGGCAGACTGTCAAATGGCTATTGCCCGCGGCTATGTGAAGGGAATGCTGCAGCGCCTTCAAGTGAAGCATGCACCGCTATACGCATGCATGCCAGGCAGCAAGCATAAAAATGCCACTGCAATGCACAATGTCTCCTGCGTGCTCTATGCTGCTAAATCATATGCACTGCTCACCTGTGCTGAGTTGGCGTAAAAATCAATTTCGCAATGAACCAAACACACACTTTATTCACACCCCAACCCCGAGCTCACGCTTTACTCCGGCGTACTTTATCAAGTACCCGGCGACCTGAAGGCGCTCGCGCAGGTACTTAACTCCCCGGAAATGGCCGCCTACATCGCCGTGACGGGGCGCGACTTCCGCGGGGGCTGGAAGGGATTGGTTTTGGTTTAGGGGTTAGAGTCAACGGCGGTCGGGGTCTTGAAGAAGGGTCAGCTGCACTGGTGCTTCAGGGAGCCCCAGTGTGCAGGCGGTGCACGCATCTGTTTTGTGAGTGACCCTGCCGTCCCAGCTTGTGAGAGGCGTTGTGCCTGCTTGACAAGGATGAGCCTCCTGCAGCAAAGCCGCCCTCCTCGATCCAACCTTGTTTGAAATTATGTTATCGCACGTGCGTGCGCGCATAGCACAAACATCACAGCGTCGCATATGGACTGCGTTTGCAAGATTGGACGCATGCTGCTGCACACGCGCTACATATTCCGCCTACTCACCACCCACCCCAGGACAACGCCTGGCTATGCTGCTCTCAAGCTATGCGATCTTCACCGCCTCCACCAGCGCCTCGAACACATTCCGCCTGTCCCGCGCCGCCTTCTGAAGATACCCCAACCCACTGCCGGTCAAGGTGCATACTAATAGGTATGGATACGTCGACTTGATCGATGCGCTACGGCGCATGAAGGCCGAGATCTCTTGCGACCTCGGCTAGAATATGAAGTTGACGACCCGTTCACCTCGGCGTACGAATTTCTCATACCATATAGAATCAATTAGGGGAGAGGGTAGATGATCATTCTGGGAAAAGCCGTGCGCGCGGTCATTCTTGCCGGCGTGGCCTCGGGACGCCCGGCTGGCTGCGCAGGAGGGGCGCCGCGCCGGGACGGCGCACGACTGCGGCCGGCGCGGTCGATTACTACAATCGTGCCGCAGGAATGACGCTCTCAAGGTCGGGAAATCACGCACAGGTTCAGCCGAGGTACTTTGGCAGCAGCGTTACGACGGCCGCATTAAGCTTGTGCTGCTTCAGGCAACGCCGGGGAGGACTTCGTCGCTTTTTCCATCATGCTGACCTGCTGTTCCCCATCGCCTCGAGCAGTGCCTCTGCGTGCGCTGGTGCGCTGCTGATCCGCCTGCGGCAGCTGCCGCACACGCGGACGGTGATTGAACGCTGCATGGAGCGCCTGCACCACCGCGACGGCTCGGCTGGGGCCGGGCGGGGCATCCACGTGAAGCGCTCGCGTTGGAAGCCGAGACGTGAGTGCCCTTCGTGGCTCCAGCATATCGACATCGGGCAGGACCGTGCCTGCCTGCGCAGTGTCGGCTGTGGGGTTGTGGACGGCTCGACGTGGCTCCCACCCTCCGACGTGCTCCCTGATGGGTGCGTCAAATGTGTGTGCCCAGGGTGATGATGGGTTCAGCCCAGATTTATCGCCATATCAATCAATGGGTTAGGGCGAAGGGCCGGTATAGCGGCAGCCCGATGTACAGGTCTCGTCGGAACCACCACGCATCATCCCTCCAGGCTGCTCCTCCTCGCGCGGCTGCACGCAGCCGCCCACGAGTCAGCGGAGTATGAGTCATGCCAGCGCCGCGCCATCGACGCGCAGCGCCTGCTGCTGGACCGCCTCGGGCGGAGTGCGGCGGGGGAGGAGGAGGCGGCGGCGGCGGCGCGGGGGACGCCGCGGTGGCGGCGGCGCGGGGCCGGCTTGTTGAGCTGTGGGCGGCGCTGGCGGAGCACCACGCCAGGGCGCGACACCTCGAGAAGGTGCGGGGGGTTGGGTCAGCTGCTCGCATGGCTGTCGCCGGCGCCCGCGCTGGGTGGCATAGGGATCGACGCTGTTGTAACCCTGTGCAGGGGCCTGCGCTGACAGTTGCAACGTACCACTTGCAACGCCATTTTCTCCATAACAAATCTCTCTATCACGAAACATGTGTCTTGTCGCGGGCGGTTCCACGGACCCTCGCCTGAAGTACGAACCGCTCGCGCCAAAATAGGGTTTAGGTTCCTAGAACTTGATCCTAAAGCTAATCTCCAACAGCACGACCATCCCCTCAGGCCGCCCGGGCTCCACTTGGAGGTTCGGCCGTCAACTGGCCGAGCAGCTTGTTGTCGCTCGCCATTTCGCGCTCGCCCTGGAACACGCGGATCGTCACCGCCGACGTGGTCGTGTCGGCGGTCGGAAAGACTGGACCTGCGCTTCTTGTCGGGATCGTCGTGTTGCGGTCGATCATCTTGGTCATGATGCCGCCCAGCGTTTCGATGCCGAGCGAGAGCGGGGTCACGTCGAGCAGCAGCACGCATCCTTGACGTCGCCCTGCAGCACGCCCGCCTGTGTGTTCACATGTGCCATCGACCAGCGAAAGCAGGCATCAGCGCGAGGTTAAGCGGACGTGCTCAGAGGCACGAGGGGCTGAAAAACCCGCTGACGCCCGGGCCAGCAGGGCATCGCCTCCTGCGCCACACTCCCGCGGCATCGATTCTCAAGCAACCGGAACTCCCTGTTGATCCGACCAGCGCAAACACGGTCAACCGTATCATGCTACACTCAGGCCCAGTGTGTAGCTCTGCTGCGGTCTACTACAAGAGGAAGCGGCGCTCGATGCTGGCTGAGATCATGTTCCACCAGGTGGCCGCTCTCGGTGATGGGAATGCCGAACCTCGTTGTGAAGCTTGGGAAGG
>NNCB01000745.1:0-14549 GCA_002317545.1 Scenedesmus quadricauda | reverse complement strand
CCACTTCAACGACAGCAAATATGGTGACGACGATCTCGACGCCGGCTCCATCGACCCGTTCCGCCTGTTCCTCGTCTTCAACGAACTGGTCGACGCCGAAAGCCGCGACGCGGATTTCGCGCCCGCGCACATCCTCGACCGTCGCAGGTGCCCCACACAATCGCGCTGCTTCATCGGTCACCGACCTGCCGACGGCAGCCGGCTATGCCCAGGCCCTGGCGCTCAACCTCCCTCAGCAATGCCGCCTGCCTTTTCCCTGTGTTTCATGCAGCATCCTTTCCTATCGCAGCCGATCTGACCGGCTTACCAGCCATCTACACCATCCTCCCAGATCTCGACCATCGCCGATCACTTCATGGGGGCGATCGGGAACTTCTGTCCGTGCTCCTCAACTGATGCTCCTTCAAGATCGGACCCGAGCGGCAGCGCCGGTCGGCGGCGCGGGCTTCCAGGTGCAGGTCAGCGCGGTCGACGGCGGCCGGCGCGACGTTTGACATTGTGCTGCGCGCAGGAATGGATGCTGCGATGGCGGCGGTCGACCTAGAGGATCTCGCGGCCTGATGCGCACGGCCTGGACGAGGGGCGCTCTGTTTGTACGTGCCTCTGAATTTTCATCTAGTGCGCTGACATCCGTATGCCAGGGCGCAGATGCTTTTCAGCACCTGGAGCCCATTATTTGACTGTTTGTACGTTTTCGCAGCCTGGGTTTGCGCTTTGGGTGCCTAGGTCCGATCATTTACGATTTTTTAAAGTACCCCACTTACAATCACACTATACAATAGCTACATAAATATAGGGCAGGTACTGGTAAGTGGCGTGGAAGTGATGTACTTTTCGAAACGGAGCCAATTGCTGCATCAGTTTATCTTTAAGAAATATCCTTTCCTTGTAATTCATCGATCACTTTACCTTGCAGGTCCGGGGCCGGCGCCGGGATCTCTGTGATGGCTTCATGGAATTCCACATCAAAATCTGCATTTTTTTGGTTTTAAACCGCTTATTTTAAGCGTTCTTTTTAATTTGCTGAAAACCAATTGAGCTGCTCTGACGCGCCAAGCATGCCTCTCGGGTCTCGTTGCAGCTACTGTGAAGGGCCTCTGGGCATGGGGCTGTACTACTTCTGCTGCAACGAGTGCCAGTACTGCTATCACCGCGAACGCGGCACGGTGCCCAGAGGCCACACAAAAGAGGAGTTCCGCAGGCTGTGCCGCGAGAGGAGGGAAATGCTCGATGAGCACAAGCGCAAGGTCGCCACGAAGGGCAGAGGGGTCGCTGAGCGTGCGCCCTGTCAGCCGCTGGCGGCCGCACACTCCTGGGTCGGAGGCATGCACCATAAGGCAAGCGCGCCAGATTGAATGCAGGGTTTGGTTGGCTTGGGTTTGCGCGCTGCCAGTTTTCGGCGAAGCGGGAGCGATGGGCGGCGATGGCTGCACTACAAGGCTATCTGATGCTGGCATCGAGCCGGCCAGGCGGGCAGCCGGCCAATCTGCAGGGGATATGGAACCGCTCGACCCGCCCCCCCTGGGGCAGCAAATATACCGCCAATATCAATGTCGAGATGAATTACTGGCTGCCCGACCCGGCCAATCTGGCCGAATGTTTCGAGCCCTTCATCGGGCTGTCGAGGGAGGCGGAGCTAGCTGCTCGGTTACTTGGGGTTATTGTCCGAGGTTAGGTCTATTGGTTGCAACCATCAATAATCGCCTGATCTTGCATAATTAGTGGGTCTGCCGTTTAAAGCTGCATTCGATGAGTCAAGGTAATTGCAATAATGTACATGCAGGCAGACGAACACATAAGGTGAGATTGTCAAGCCAGGCTTAATGGGTACCAGATCTTACCTTGGGAGTCGTGGTGATTCTTATAAGATTACTTCCCAAAGCAGCCAAAAAGTCTGGGATGCCACTGGAGCGTGCTCATTGATCTACAGCGATTACCAGCCAGCTTCGCAATTTCTACCAGATTAACCGTTAACACGGGATTCACACACGGCGTATGCGCGAGAGAGCCAGCCCCATCTGGGACCATGCACGCGTTTGCGGATTTCGTCGAAAACACCAAAAGCATTTGATTTTTCTTCCCGGCCCGATACTTTTACGTCCTGTACCAAGTATTTATTTTATCCCTGGGCGGCACACCCTACCGCGGCCACTGTCATGCGCCTGTCCTCGGTGGTCCTTCACATCGTTGCCGCCGATCGCGAGTGGCAGGACGGCGCCGCACGCGCCAAATTGCTGTCGCTGTTCGAAGCCTCGGGCTTGAAGTATGCTGGCGGAAGCCTCGTTGACCAGGTTCTCCTTGCTGCCGAATGGTAGTTGACCGCGGCGATGTTGACGTCTGCGCGTCCGGTCACCTGGCGCAGCGAGGTGCCGGTGAAGCCATACTGGGCAAACAATTCTTCGGCGGCGCCGAGGATCCGGTTTTGGAAAACTGGTGGCTCGCATCGCGACTCGCGACGGCTTCGCTGATCAACATCTGTTGTTGAACACGACTCAGATCCACGGAAGCCGTTCTTCGAACGAGCGACCCGGTCACGGCATGGCTATATTTGCTACCCTGATGTATCTAGTGCTAGCATGTACGATCATCCAGACCGCTTCTGCACAGCCGTGGGGCCTCGCGGCCCGCCTCGCTGCGGGCGTCGCGCCGATGCCCGTGCTGTCGCCGCGCCCCCGCGCGGCCGCGCGCGACGCCGGTCTACGATGCGGCGGCCGGCATGGGGTGCTGGGCCATGACCTGCTGCTCCACCGCGGCCACGGTGATGGCGTCACAGGCGGTGATCGCCGGCAGCTTCTCGGTGGCGCACCAGGCCATGCAGATGGGCTACATCCCGCGGATGACGGTGCGCCACACGACCAGAAAGTCTCGCCAGCTTCCATGCAATTGCAACGGCGTTCAGTCCACCACCACCTCGTCGGACCCCGCCGTGATGCGCTATCGGCGGCGTCGCCTATCGCGCCGCGCTCGCGCGCGCGCGACAAAGCCGGTCGGCGAGGTTATGGTGCGGGCGCGTCGCCCGGGCGTGCGGTCAGCGCCAACGTCGGCTTCGGCTTTGCACTCAATCCGCGCTTTTCCTTCTCGCTCGGCTATCGCCACAATTATATCTCCCGACGCGTCGGAGATCGGCGATCCTCCTCTGCCTCCGCCTGATCGCCCATGACCCCCGCTCACAAACCGGTCCTTCGTCACAACCCCAAGCACATCAAAATCTATCCTTACCCCATTCCGTTCACCCTCGCCGGACAGCACATCGAATACGTCCGACGGTGAGACGGTCTGCCCCCCGGGCGCCTGCGCCGCCGTGGAGACCGCAAAAACCCCGATCGCCACCAAACTCGCTTCCCACGCCGCCGTCGTGGACGACTTGTGACGCGCGGCATGTCGGCCGCCTATTGACGTCTCAGAACGGTCCCGAAGGCGTGACGAGGCGGCAGGAGCGGCATCTATAATTTCGTGACCAAACGTGCGCTGTGCCAAGGGAAGACCAGCGCGCCCCCCGCAGGTCGGTCAGCACATCGCAGGGCGCTTCCGGTTTCTCGATGCAACGGATTAGGCGGCGGCGAAGCGGCTGGCAACCTCTCGCTGCCGTCGCATCCCGGCGAAGGCCGGGATGACGGGCTAAAACGCTGGCGAATACTCCGCCGCCAACCGCAAAACCTCATCGGCCAACTCCGCCCGACAAATCAGCTCATAATCTCTCATATGAAGTGAATGCGTACACTGCCATCTGCACAGGCAAAGGCGTTAATGTCTTTTACCAGGTAAACTTTATAATTCAATGTTAAACCGTCCTGGCTTTTATGTTCTGCCAGCCTTAGACAGTCATAGGCCCCGATCCAGTGCATGTGATCTTGAGAGGTTTCTCGTGACTGCATACCAATCCGCCCATTCGGTTTGACAGCCAAATTTTGCCCCTGCGTTGTCACCACAGCCAAGTGGCTCAGTACCTCGCCCGCGCCTTCCATCAAAAGTACCTTTTCATTCACCTTGCCGCTCACATCCACCATCAGCGTATTGAGCGACTGCGTCGCCTCCACCAGCAGCGATGTTTGTACTTTAATACTCTCCATGTTTTGGAGGTTGAGGCGCTCTTTCTGCCGGTTTATTTTCTCGGTCGTGATGGCTACAAACAAGCCAACGAAAATCCCGACGATGCCGCCCATCAAACCCGCGATGTCCAGATCCCGGATGTAGCGGTCGATGCCTTTGACTGATCCGAGTTGGCCCGCCGCGAATCGAGTTCCCATTTGAGTTGCGTTGCTGGAAGATGCGAGATGGCGAAGAGCCCGCGGGCGGGTTCAGCACCACAACAGTCGTTCGCTGCGACTTCGGACAGAATCATACGAACGGCAATCCACCTGTCAGGATCGCCTCGGCCCAGTCATTGTGGGCGTGGTTAAAATAGGCGTTCTGCAGCAGATTGTCGGGTTCGAAAATCTTGTAGACTGCAGCGAAAGAGCCAAAGCCGCTGCCCGCAACCCAATAGGTCTCGATCATGGATTGAACGGTGGGCCAAGCCAAAACCCGCAAATCGTCGCCCACGTTTTGACCGACAACCCGTGTGAAGGCGGTAGTACGATTTGAATACAACAGCACAATGCCCACTAAGACCACAAGCACGGCGGCCGGCGCGTAAAGAAACCAACCGCGATATCGTGAGGGTCTTCGAAGAACCCGGCGACAGAGGCCTGTCGGCTATCGGTACGTATGCACCCGCTGCCTGGTGGGTGCAGCAGCGGATCAAGGCAAACATCACAGCTGTCGCGCATCCTAACTCGATCTTGTTTGATGTTATTTTGAAGCAAGCTTCTTGATCTTCCCGGTGTGCGTTACCACGTCCTGCGCGGCGTGCTCGATACGCAGGGCGTGAAGGACCGCAAGCAGAGCCGTTCGAAGTACGGCGCGAAGCGTCCGAAGTAAGGACCGCTTTTTCGGCTATCTGATCATCCCTGGCTGCGTATGCGCCGGTGCTGTTGTAAAAGGAATTTGTTGGTATCGTGAAGTTTTTCCGCGGCGTTGCATAATGGACCGAGTCCGAAAACCAGCCGTCTAAGTCGACCCTGTTTCGGAGGATGTCGGCGTCATTCTGAGACAGCGTCATGGCGGAGGGCGGCTGCGACACCAGCCGCGCGCCGGGCCCGCCGCCAGTTCAAGACCCTTGTCCTACATGACACTGCATTCCAGGTGCGCAAGCTAAGCGCCTTTTGAGCATAGATGTTAATATAATGGCAATCTCAGAACCCAGTTACTCCTATCAGCATGCAGCCTCATGGTAACCATAGTGCCGCGCGCAGCAATTCCTCCATCCCGCGTCGACGCACTAGGCTTGATTTGCAGAATCACATTGCGTAATGACGTTCTGCTATGGCAAAGCTGCCGACGAGCAGAATACCACGCCCGTCATTCAACAGTAACAGAATTTTATGAATCGTAACAGAGAGCGCTTTTGCCCCCAACCCTGGCCCCACACACCCGCATAATACACAGGTCGTGTGGCTGCCCCCGAACGACACCGCCTGCGTCGACGCATTCACCGTCCGTGCGCGCGACGTCACCAGCGGCGCCCCTCTGCCCAAGCGCGACGTCAACACCGCCTCTCCGCCGTGTACGCGGGCCTCACGCCGGGCGCCACGTACCGTTTCTTCGTCGCCGCCGCCGGCGCCGCCGCGGGCTCGGGGCGCGCCGCGATCGCGCGCGCCGTCACACCGCCGGGGCTGCTAGAGGCGAAGCCGGGGCCGCCGGAGCGGTTCAAAGCGGTTGCAGCGGACGCCGCGTCGGTGCGGCTCTCCTGGGACATCCCCGCCGGAACCCAGGTGATGATCTTGACCATATGACTCCTTGCGGAAACGACCATTTCCCCCACCACCCCCCAGCCCCCCGCTTTAGCAGCCATGCTATTGTGCCAGGGTGACCGACGACATCATCAAGCAAACCATCGAAGAAGTAGCGGTTTTATTATTGGAACAAATGACATCAACAGATATGTCCTACTTGCGGGTTTATGAAAAGTACCTCATCAACCCTCCTGGTATGACAAAACATCTCGGTCGCCAGACCTACTCATCAGGCTGGCCCCAAGCCCAACGGCATCAAGCGCGACCTGGCGTCCCAGGAACCCAGAGGAGCGCCTCCATAGCCGCCTGGCTGGCGCGTCCTACGTTGCGTTCGCATCAGGTCGCGCGCGGGATGGGCCGACGGGGAGGGGTTGTGCAGCACCAGGAGTCTTCTACTCGCTGCACAGAAGCCCAGACTGTGATCGCCCTCTGGCAGACCACCTACAACCGCCTCCGGCCGCACTCGTCCCTGGGTGACCTCCCGCCTGCGCCTGTCAGCTTCCCTTCAGCACCTTTCCCACTGCCCCATTGAAACCGCCCCCCAACTGCGCGCGCGCCCCCCGCCCGGCCCCAAACACAGTAGTCCTCGGGCATTTCGAACTATGGTCGAACAGCGGCACGATATTGTTCCGCCACGGCATGCTGCTGGGCAGCGACGCGTCGCTGCCGCTCGACCTGGCCGAAACGCTGATCGAAACGGCAGCGTCGTGCGCAGCTGGGCGGCGCCGCAGGGGCAGAGGGTGGACCTGTTTGTCATCAACATCACCCAGGTGGGCATAATGATGCGCGTTAGAAGCATCCTTGTGATCGGCATGGCTGCCGCCGGCCCGGCACGGTTTGACGACTGCAGCCTTGGTCAGATCAGATGCCGTCCTTGTCACAAGTGCTTCGCAGACACTTTTGGCGGATCACGCGCCGGGAGGTGCGTTCTTCACGTGCCCACACCATGCGTACAAGCCGGCTTGCTCGCGGCGCCGAATGCGCGAGATCGACCCAAAGAGCGGCGCGCGGCTGTCGGAGACAAACACGGTGGCGCACCGGGGAGATGGGTAATACCGGCGACGGCCAGTTACAACAATCCAGCAGTTTTGAGACACTCGATATCATTTGATGCGAGGCCTGTATGCAGAGGCGCGTGGGCTGGCGCGGTGGAGGCGCAACTAGACCCCACCATGTTGCTGGCCTTGTGATCAAGGGGCGTCAGTCGCGCTCCTCCACAGCCCGCTTGCAGCTATACCATCCATAGGGTCGCACTGCTGGCCAGCTCCTTCTGTGGCTCACGGGTCGAGGTACCTCCTTTTCCAGATCCCGTTCCACGACACTATCCGCCGTGATACGGGAGCGGAGCGGTCCAATAGGTGACGATATCGGCCAGGTCAGGACGCGGACGATCCTCGGGAGCGACGGTCGGCGTACCGATATGCACGAAACCGACAAAACGCTCCCCAGGGCCAGCGCCCAGCATGGCGGCGGCGTCTTCGTCGCAGCCGCGCGGCCCGCGGGGGTGGTGCAGATCGCGGCAAAGCCGAGCGGCGCAGGCGGGCATAGGTGCGGATGCGGCGAAGGGAGAGCTCGGGTGCATCAGCTTGCTCGCGGTGGGTGCGCGCTGTTGTTCGCGCTCGGGTTCTTGCCCGCGGGATTTGCGAGCTCGACGTGGCTTGCCGGGTCTGCCCGTTCTCGCCTCCTGAGCCTGGTTCTCTTTTGCTGCCACCAATATGTGTGGGTGATTCACCCCGCTAGTGCTGGACTCCGTAGCCCGATCCTATCAGCAACGTGACTCAAGAGTGACGTCGCACCTCCGCCTGAGGGCCCGCGCCCCAAGAGTACCTGGACAGGCGTCGGACCACGCAGGCCGCCCGCTGGGCACCAGCTTCATCACGAATTCCCCCCGCCTTCGCTGACCGGGCTCCTGCCGGCTCGCCGTCCAAGGTCTTGATGCAGGTCGGCAAGCGAAGCTTTAATGCGCAATACGCTTGGTAAATGAGGTCCAGTCAAAGTTGTTCACATGGTGATTAAGGCGTTGATATCGGTAAAATGTGTATTGAAGGGAATGTCCATCTGGCCCATGCGCCATGTGAAATCGACTCATCGGCGACAAGCTTGCTGACAGTTGCACGACCGATGCCTGCCCGCCATGGTGCGATCTCGAACTTCACCTTCATCAACCGCAACAATGCCGGTCCGAATGGTGTTGCGTTGCTGATCCGCGGCGGTGCCGACTATACCTTCGCCAACGGCTTGATCGTGGCGCCGGGTTATCGCTGCCTTGGCATCAACAGTGCGACGACGATCGCTGCCGCCAATCCGGCGCTCGACAAGGTCGGACCGCCGCGCTTCCATTCGGTGATCCCTGGATTCGAGAACACGTCCTGGTCAGGAGCGGCGATCTCGGCAAAGCGCTCATCGAAGATGCGACCGATTTGCCAGTGCCGCTCGGAAAAATCCTTCCAGACAAGATTGAGCTCGATTTCGGCCTGGTTTTCATCGAGCCGCAATATGTCGCGGACCAGCTGCTCCGATCGCGAGGGTTCTGACACGTTCGACTGCCACGCGAGATGGAAAGGCCGCAACACGACGCGCGACGGATCGGCCGTCAGTTTTCGCTGGCTTGTGCAACACATGCTTGAAACCCCGGCTCATGATTGATCGAGGTTCGCTCTACTACCCCACTGACAAAGTACTTGAACGCCTGATTGTCCTTCGTACGGTATCGGTTATCATCTGGGGCTTCCAGTCCGTACCACCCACAAAACCACCGCTGGACCGTGGCGGAACCCCACTTGACCGCGCGCTGGAACACCGCATGGACTGTCAGCAGTTGGCCGGCGGCTCAGTCGGGTTGGGGCGGCGACTGCGCGAGGCTGCGCCAGTGCGCGTACTCGGACGCGGCATCGGGTGCCACCCCTGGTGGCCACCTCCTCAGCTTTGCCCTGCAGTCGCTCGCCGGCGGCGACGGCGGGGTCAGGACCTCGGCCTGCCCGAAATCGACGGGTTGACGGTGCTCGACGGCGGCGCGTACGCGAACAAGCGATGTTCCGGCGCTGGGGGCGCGTGGGCGGCTGCGCAGCGCCGCGTGGCGGGCGCGGCCGGCGCCGACGATCTACTGGCCGCCCCGACCGAGCGACTACATCGGCGCGGCTACAGCGGCGAGCCATTGCAACAGCGGGTACACTGTTGGCGGATCAGCGGCGCGATCGCGCCCTGCAGGATAAAGGCGGCGGCGGCGCTGTCGACGCGCTCCGCGCGTTTGGCGCGGCTGGAACGTGGAGAGGGTCTGCTGCGCGGTGCGTGATCAGGATTTAGGTACTGGAGAAGGGGTTGCTAAACTGTTTAAGCAAATGCTGGTAGAAGATTGTGAACATCTTTCCGATTTCAGAAAAATATATGAGATTGCTAAAATCAGGGCAGATAACAGGGAGCTGTTTGCCAACTTTACCAGTCTGACCACTTGACTCGGCGCTTGTCCTCCCGCAGCGCCCCGGCCAGCGCGCCGTGCCACATACCGCGATTCTCGACCGGCTACGCCTCCGGCGTGGTGGCGGAGCCAAACGGCTTGGCGCGGCATCGCGACGTTCAACATCAACAACATCATGACCAACGCCCCCGAACACCGTGCTGCTATATGGCTTTCCTGGCCCCATCGGCACCCGCATCGTCTGCCCCGGGCCCCTCCCAACCCTGCGCCGCAGCATCAGCCGCCTGCCCGTGGCGGCGGCAGCAGGCGGCGGCGGCGACCTGCAGGGCGGCTCGCCCACACCTGGGGCTGGGCAGCCCGGCGGCGGCGGCGTCTGGCGGCGGGCCTCTTGTGTCGCCACCCCTGGGTGGCGGCAGCGCCGGCGGAGCAGCAGCAAGCCTGGCGGGCCCCCGGCACCCGGCGTCGAGCCGGCAGTGGCGCCACTGACCTTCCCGCAGCCGCTGCGCAGCGGACGGCGGCGCGTCGAATGGCTCGACCGCTTCGCGCGGATGGACGTGCGTGCCGACGATGTCACCGCCCCCGGCGGCGGCAAGGCCGGCAGCGGCATGCCCTCTCCGAGGGCGGCCTCGCCTCACTGGAGGAGGAACGCCGCCTCGCCTACGTCGCGATCACCCCGCGCCCGCCGCCTCGCCAACCATCCACACCATCGCCGCACCCAGCACGCCATCCCCAGGCGCATCGTCGGCGCCATACGCCGCCGGCCCCTCGGCCCCCGCGCCCGGCGCCTCCCCGGTGCTGCCAGAGGGCGCGACGTCCAGCTCCCCGGCGCCCGGCGGTGGCGTCCCAACTGTCACTGCGGCGCCAGGCATGATCCCAGATACTCTGGCTGCGCCTGCCGGTGCGGCTGCCGCTTCTCCATCCGCGCAGATCGCAGATACTCGCCGCTTCCTCATAGGACAGCCCGCCGGCGCCGACGAGGATCAGCGCCTCGCGCTGGTCCTGCGGCAATTCCATCAGCCCGCGTTGAAGGTCGGCCATTTCGCCGCTGTCTTCCTGGCTGGCCGGGGTCGACATGGTGCGTTCGACCGCGGTCTCGTCATATCGCCGACGAATCTGGCGCGGCGGCGCTGTCTCCGACGCCCGTTGGCGCCGGCGGCGCCGCGGTCGCGCCCGACGCCTCTGAGGCCGCGCGCCCTGGCCAGCCCCCTCGAACGCTCCAGCTGTCGCCGCGCGCCGCCGCCGCCGCGGCTCTCCGGCGCCTGCGACAGCGCGCTCGCCGCGGTCGCGGCCGCGGCAGCGCTGCAGCGGCGCCGTCCCCTGACGTCGCGGGATCGGCCGCTCGCGGCAACGATGGCGCTGCTGAGGGCCCGAAAGGAGCAGCTCCGCTCGCAAACGCCGTCGCTACCGTCCCTCGAGGCCCGACGACCGAGGCAGCCGCCGCCGGCGCCGCGCCCGCGCCCGACGCGCAAACAGGCCTGCCGCCCGCGCCCGCCGGCGCCGGCGGCAGCGGCGAGGCGGCGTCCGACCCTGTGCAGACTTCAGATTCCAAGGGCGAACCCGGCGGCGCAGAGGCAGCAATGGGGCCGCCGCGTCGCCTGCCCCTGAGGGCGCCGCTGCAGGGGCAGGCGCCCCGGCGGAGGGCAAGCCTGCAGAGAGCGGATCAGGGGACGCCGACGCGGACGCGCTCACGGCCGCTCTAGGTGGGGCACGCAGCGTGTTGGGTTTGTTTTTGGGGCGGAAGATACTTCATCCTTGTAGTAAGTCTTACTAGCGTTTGTGATGGGGTTCCTTTTCTATCCAATAAAAGCCGCCCGCCGGACTATTGTTTTCTGAAAAGTCTCGTTTGAATTTCTAACTTATTCAGTCCACAGTTCGTTTAGCGAAAACCCATAGTGGATAATTTAATGACAGCGGTAACTTATTTACCTTACTGCAGAAGCTCAATGACGGGGCCCCGGCTGATGGGCAAGCTGGATCGAACTGGGCAGGGCGCATAGCCTGCCGTCGGCGGCGGCGCTGCAAGCGGACAGCGCCGGCCACCCGCGGGCACGGGCAGGGTGAGGGGGGAGTGAGATGACCGAGGGCCGCCTCGTCGTCGCGCCGAACGCCGACGCCGCCCCGCCGGCCACCGAGCTGCTGATGCAGTCGCCATCGCTCGCTCCACGTCGGCGACGCCGAGGCGACGCGCTTTACCGACTTTTCGGGGATCGCAGCAGGCGGTGATGGGCGTCGATACCCTGCTCAATGCGATGGTGTCGTCGGGCCGCGTCACCGTCGGCGCGGCGGCGGGTATCCGCAGCGACATCGACCGCGCCTATGCCGCGGTCAAGCGCCATCCCAACCCCTACACAGCCCGCTGAGGCGCCTGCGCCGACCGCCGCGGACACCGCGGCGGCCGACACGCCCGCCGCGCCAGGCGCCGCGGCGCCGGAGGCCGCCGCTCCCGCCGCGGACGGCGCTGCTGCTACCCCGCCCACGCCGGATGCCGCTGCTAGAGAGCAGGCGGCAGGCCCGGCCGCCGCCGCGCAAGACGCCGCCCCCTCAGTCAGCCAGCCGGGCGAGGCGCAGGCGGCGGCGCCGGCGACTCAGCAGGAGGCGGCGCCTGCGCCGGCCGCTGAGCCGGCGCATGCCGACCAGGCCAACGAGTCGCGCCTGCGGCGGCGCCACAGGATGCGGCGTCGGCGCCCGCCGAGCAGCAGCAGCAGGACACATCGACGGAGCGGCCCCAAGCCGCAGCCGCAGGCGCCGGCCCAAACCCCTCAAGGTCACCTCGGGCTCGACGCCGGAGGCGGCCGATTCTCGACGCGCGTCGCCAGCATCATCCATGCGCCGCAAGAGGCGCCCAGCCGCAGCCGCAGGCGGCCGCGAAGCCGCAGCGAGGAGCAGCAGCAGACGCGACGTCAACACACAGCCCGAGGCGCCAGCCACACCTGAGGCCGGGCCCGAGCCGGCCTCTGGCTCAGCACCCGAGGGGCAGCCAGATCAAGCACCTCAGCAGCAGCCAGAGCAGCAGCCCCAGGTGCCGACGCAGCAGACCCCGAGCCCGCCCTAGCGGCGCAGCCCGCGCCCGCCACACCAGCGCCGGCGCCTGAACAGAGCCCGCCGCCCCAGCGCCCGTCCAGAGCCAGCCGCCCCCGCGCCCGAGCCGGAGCACGTCGCCCCCGCGGCACGAGCCCGAGCCGTTGCCCCGGCGGCCGAGCCAGAGCCCGTCGCCCCACCGCCTGAGCCAGGCCCGCCGCGCCAGCGCCGGAGCCCGAGCCCGTCGCACCACCGCCGGAGCCCGAGCCAGTCGCCCCGGCGCCGGAACCAGAGCCCGTCGCGCCAGCGCCCGAGCCAGTGCCCGTCGCCCCACCGCCCGAGCCGGAGCCCGTCGCCCCACCGCCCGAGCCGAGCCCATGCCCCGGCGCCCGAGCCAGAGCCGCGTCGCCCCAGCCCCAGAGCCCGAGCCCTTCGCACCCGCTCCTGAGCCGGGCCCGTCGCCCTCACCGCCGGAGCGCGAGCTGGTCGCCCCCGCGCCCGACGGCAAGCCCCACGCTCATTGCGCACCGCGGCGGTCCATCGCCTCATCGACAAGCGGAGCCCGTCGCACCCGCGACCGAGCCTGACCCCGTCGCCCCTATTCGCCCGACCATGAGGTGTTCGCCCCACCGCCTGAGCCTGAGCCCGTCGCCCCAGCGCCGGAGCCCGCTCTGCGCCGGCCCGCGCCGCTCGCCCTCGGTCAGGAGGCGCCGCCGGCCGAACTCGACGGCGACCAGCAGAAGATGCTCGACCTCATCAACAGCGGGATGGAGCTCGACCGCGCGGGAAAGACGCGCGAGGCCGGTGCGGTCTATCGGCGTTGGATCGGCGAGGCGACAAAGCGCTATGGTGCCGATGGTCTGATCACGAGCTTGGGTTACATTCCCAGCAATCTTCGGAGCGTCTGCCACAGATATACGCAAGCTTGCTCTTAACAAAAATAGGTGAGTATCAACTCGCAGATGAGATCTATGGTCTTCCGGGTAGAATTAGATCAATTCCGGATAACTCCGAAGCGTTGGACGCAATCGCGTCAATTCAGAGTGAGATTGCCGATCGAAGGGCAATATTCGTGAATGAGTCGCATGGGAATGTAGATTCAAGAATATTCCTATATCAGCTTCTTCCTATTTGATGAATGCCTGCAGGCCGCTGTAACCATCCCGGATCTCATTACCGAACCCCGGCATTGAGGTCAAACGTTTTGCATTGGTCACCAGCAAGGCACAAGTCTGCCTGGCCCAACCATCCGCATCCAAGCCGTTCCTAACGCCCCGTTGGCATGAATACATGGATCATTTAGGTGTGCCGGCAGGACCCCGTCACACCACGGACATCTGAAGCCTTTGGCGTCTTAGTGCAGCGCTGAGCACTGACAAAATGCATCGCTGCCTCGCCTGCTGGCCATCAAGATTTCGCCACGCATTTGGTGCCCGTCTACAAGCACCCGCTGCGATCTTACGCTATCCGTGCATCGACGGAATCTAACACGACCCGACGATATCGACGGACTGCTCCTACGCGATGACTTGGGAAAGCTCAGTTGGTTGAGCCACCGGCAAATTGATGATCTTGGTACAAACGTGGAAATGCGGACGGTTGGGAAGCTACACTTGACGCTTACTGTATGCAATCGGCCTGATTAGACCAGCAGGTTGCGGATCGCACAGAGTTCCCAAGATACTGCTTCGTACGTGTCCGCTTCCTGTAAAAAGTCATTTGAGAAAATAAATACAAACCCTAATGCCGCGGAGTCGGCAACACCAGAACTGCTATTTAGCGGTGCATCGGTGAACTTAGGCTCTACACGTGCAGGCGGAGATTTGTTGAGCCCTGGCCGAAGTCGATATCGAGCCCTGGTTGCTCATACACCATGCAATGCGGCCACGAGGCCGCCAACGGCGGCCTGTTGACATCGTCGTTTCACACCCCCATGTGGACGACGGACGCTATTTCGACCAGGCATTTGATACTTTGCCGGGCGTTCAACCAGCCCGCGTCCGGAAGGACAGTAACCCGAGCTACTGGATACACCTTGACAAATGTGCACGACCCGCAAGGATGACCCGACAGGCCGCCGCCATTTCCTACCTCGCACCCGTGCCGCTTCGCGGCTGGTTGCGTCACCGCGCCGTCGCCACCACGTCACCCGCCGCCGCCCCCTCCGAGCCGCCGCCGTTCTCCCCGGCGGCCCCAGCGCCCTTGCGCGCGTGTGTGTTGCGTATGGGTACTGCCTCGGCACTTGCGATGCCCTGGCGATTCGCCTGGTCACCAGCGGGGAG
>NNCB01000744.1:0-14561 GCA_002317545.1 Scenedesmus quadricauda | reverse complement strand
CCCCCCCCCCCCGGGTCCGGCTGCCTGCGGCACTCTGGACATCCGCTGAACCTCGCCACACTTTCGACGCTGCCCTGACGGTCGTGTGTGCAGCTGTTTGTCGCAGCCTGGACGCTTCGAAGTTCCGCGGTCACCAAGCCCATCCTCGACCTCGTTTCAAGAGATCCCGGCCTGAGCAAGGCCATCACGAACCCGAAGACCGCCGCAACCGTGTTCATCCCAATTGCCACGGTGGGCAACGTGTTGAACATTGCTGAGGAGGCACCCGCATGGATGGGCAGGATGGCACACCACTTGATCTTACAAAGGAATGATGAACCGTTTGCATAGTCAAATGCACGCATGCTCAGCAACATGGTCCATGCTTGCACAGGCCGGACAGGGTCGAAGACAGCTAGGCAAGGTGTTTGGGGAATGCAGCGGCCAGCGCACTCACCGGCCGACGCTTGCATCCGCAACTTGCTAGTCATCATCCTCAGGGCCCAAGCTCCACTGTCTTTCTCCCCCTGCAGCCCGATTGATACGCCTCACGTATACCTGCACCTGCGCCCGCGCCAGCATGTGGCCCTTGCAGGTCGACGCGCCCATGGCCGCAGGTGGCGAAGCCGGGTGCCGAGGTGACCCTTGCCGGCCGCAAGGTGCAGCTGAATGCGACCACTTTGGGCACGATCCTGGCGGACCACTTTGTAGGTGGCGCGCGCAACTCCCAAATGCGGTCAAGGACGGGGAGAAGCTGCCGACTCTGGCAAAGGGGCACTCCGTGATTGTCAAGAAGGTGGGCGGGCGCGAGGGGGTGGTAGGGGACGCGCAGACAACGCGCGTGCGGTCTCATGGATGTAGCGGCGTGCGTTATGCGGCATGTGTGCACATGCTGATGCGCGCGTGAGAAGCGCAGTCAGACAAGGAGACGCGCCACATTGCAGCGCCGTTCCGAGGCGGCGCGAGTGCGGTACCCCGATAATCCGCAAAATTGATCGAGGATAAGAAGATGGCAGCCGTGTTACCGGAACCCGCATGCGTTTACGGCGTCGTCTGACCAACCTCCATTCCAACGGAACTTTGCCGAGGTGATTTGACACGGACCACAATTGGGACGAGCAGAGCTGGATCAGATGGCGGAACGGCGCCCGCGCCGGACCATATTCATCGGCAAATTCGACATCATCGTTGAGCACCAGCGTACGTGAACCGGAGCATTCATGCGCCTGCGAACGCCATCCTAACCTGCATCGCTGCCTTTCAACCTGCAAAATCGGGAGAGGTTTGTTACTGACATCATGCTCCGGAACACATGGGACAGCTGCGACCCATCCATGTGGCGCCAGCGGCTTGCTCAATCCACTGGAGAATTCATCCTGCGCCACGTCATCTTGTAGTGATCATGAGTGACCTTGCTCCCGCATTCGGGGCGATCACTAGCAACGCCATGAGATCCCCTCAGCCAAGTCCACGGCCCCCAATAAGCCAGCCACGCCAGCCGCGGCGCCCCTGCACCAGGAAAACCAGCCACAGCCCCATTTCCTGCTGCTGCGGCCACGCCGGGGACGTCTCCGGCACCCACGGCGGCAGTGGCGGCGGCCAACACTACGCTGGCGGCAAACACGACACGGGCTCCTGTTCGGCAGCAGCCGCGTCAGCCTCTCCAGCGCCGCTCGCCATCCCCGGCGCCTGCAGCTCCCGTGGCATCGAAGGCAACCCTCAACCGACGCGAAACCGACTACTCAAAACGCCACAGCGCCAACTCTACGGTGGCGGCCAATTTGATTTCTCCTTCTTTCTAAAGCTACATATGCTGTTGCATTATGACTGAATTGTAATTCCGCATTGCTGCATGGTTGATAAGTCACACATGTGGAAGTTTTGAGGATTTTTAAATCTATGAACCAGAAGTATTGGGACCTATGGCTATCGAGGGAAGCGTGCACATCGTTCTCGTGTTAGTCCTACCTCTTTGTTTAAGGAACACATGACCCATGCCGAGATGTCTAGGATCACCCAGGGTGAGGCTATGCCTTGCGCTGCATTCTGACGCTGTCCATTTATTCTTGTAATCACCTGAAGATGTAGGCAGGGGCAGAGAGTGGGGCGCCAGTTTGGCCAGGTTTGGACACGCACTCCGGGCCGCAAAGATGTTCGACATGCAGCCTTTCATAAAGGAGTAGGCTTTCTTCAGGTCATAATCAGTAGATTAAATTGTGTGGGGGTATCGACGACCAACTGCGCTGCCCTTGCAATTGTGCGACGTGGCATGCGCTCGGCATGCGGAGAATACGGTATGGGAAGGCCACTATGTGTGTACCCGCCGGGTGCACCACTGAAGACGGCAAGGTGTCAGCAGTCCGCAAGCCAAGCTGGATCGGTTCTGTTGCATGAGGCCGTCACCTAACAGTTTGTTCGAGTGTATTGCAGAAGGGGGCGGGTCACCAACCAACCACCAGAATGATATAATTTGGTAAATCCGCAGACCATTGGCCTACTAAATTTTCTATAGTTAAGGCGGAACGCGCTTAAAGGCTAACAGATGTATAATCATTTCCAGTCGTCTTAAAGTAGGATTCATCTAAAGCAGCGGCCAGCAATAGCAGCTCTGGCAGCCTGCTACAGTCATAACCAGCTTCGGAATGGTTAAACCAAATTTAGCGGAAGGACCTTCAAAAGCAAGACGTCTAATTAAGCAAAAAGCTGTGATCCCTGTGTACATTCGACTAGAGTCACTTAAAACACTGTTGTTATAGCAGATGGCTAAAAGCAGCAAGCTGTGGCATTTGCCCAGGCGGTTAATCGCTTTGGGCGCCGCGCGCTGCAGTACCGCTGTTCACTGTGCGCTGGACGTCGACATGATAGCATCTATGATAATGCACAGCACGGGCTCGTGCCGAATCAGGCGCGTTCATCCAACCTGCGGGCTCCGCTATGCAAGCCACACACGCTCACTTCTGCGTTCTCATGTCAGCCTCACACACACGTCTGCAGCACCCCGCACACTCACCCACACACACCCCCAGACACACCGACACACACACACACGCACGCACGCCCACTCCATCCAGGCAGTTCGGAACGCGCATTTGGGTTCCCATGCTCCGGCGTGCGTTGCGAGGCGGTGGCTGTACCTGCCGAAAAACCGGGGGGCCGACAGGCACGCCGGTGGTGCTGATGGCACACGTGAGCACGCCGTGGTGCTTCCCCCCGTTTTGCCGCGGCGATTTACCGAGGTCGGCCGGCTGTGCGCAAAATTGCGGCTTGGTGTGCGTGCTGGTTGGCACCTGCGATGGTGATTCCGCGCGCTGCGCTCGGCCGGCTAGGCGATCCGACGACCCTGGTGCGCGATGCCCATGCCGCGGGGCTCAAGGTGCATCCCTGGACCTTCCGCCGCGAGAATTATTTCCTGCCGCTCGGCGAAAAGGGCGGGGTCAATCCCGCCGGTCACGGCGACCTTGGCGCTGAAATCCGCGCCTATCTCAGGACCGGGATCGACGGACTGTTCAGCGGTTGATGCGTACCGAACGCGCGTGACGGCATCCTCAGAAGATTCCCTGCAGTGAACGGCATTGACCACGGCCCCGCGGAACGCTTTCGCCCTTCGATCCCCGCACCCCAGGCCGTAACCTCCCTCCGGAAGGTACTCTGCCTACTTTGCTGATGCCGGCCTGGCGGTGTTCACGTTCGACTACCGAGGCTTTGGCGGCAGCGACGGCGAGCCGCGCCACTGGGTCAGCCCGCGGCGGCACATACAGGACTGGCGGGCCGCGTTCGATTTCGTCACTGGCAGCACAGGCGCCAGGGAGGGGCGGCAGGGGCTTCTGGGGGAGGTCGATCCCGACAGGTGGGCGGCTGCAGCGGCTGGGGCAGCTGCCGCGCCCGTGGATCCCTGCTGCGTTTGTTGCGTGCTTGCAGGGGTGAAGGGCGGCGAGGCCAGCCTTGGCAGTCGGCAGGAGCATGGCGGAAGTTCTCCGAACGGTCATGCAGGAGCTGAACGGCCGCCTTTCTTGGTTCGGCTTCGCCATTCTCCCATCGATAAACGGTTCGTTTGGAAAAGCCTGCAACGTCTGCCACCTCGTCTATCGACATGCCTGCGCGTTGACGTAGCAAAGAAAACTCGGTGTCAGCGTTGTTTTGCATTTTGGGGTTCCCTAGGGCGATTTTTGCCACTGTGGCGCCGGACATGTGCCCAGTTGCGCCCACCCTAGGGCCGCGGGTCAAGGCGGTCATAGCGCAGCCCGGCAGAAGGGCCGCGGGCGACACGTTAAGAAAATGGATAAAGAAATGATAACATAGATCAGAGAGCCGGCAATTCTTATTGACTGGCCTACCGCCTTAAAGCTGGTGGTATTGTAATCAGCAGTCTGGTAAGTGGTATAGTCTTCAATCGCTTTCGTGGTCCGGTAAAGGATCTGACCGAGTCGCTGCGCATGCTGATGCTTCGGCTGAAGGACAAAGCCAGGCAGGTTGGGGACTGTTGACTGCTGCGAGCGTCAAGGACGTGCTGCGTTTGCTTTTGTGTATGTGTTGTGTCTGATCACGAGAGCGTGAGTGGTTGCGTGCGCACAATGCTGATAGGCGACAGCAGTTGGCAGGAAGGTGTTTGCGCGAAAAAAGCGATGCCCGATGCATGTCATCACGCTTGTTCCAGATATCAACTCGTCAAATGGATCCCCTGATGCCGCATTTCCGACGACGCACGTCCAGCTGGCGCACCCATGGACCCCCTAGGCATGCACCTTCGCCTGCGTCCCATCTATGTGCCGCGGCTGGGCCTCCTGGCAGCTTGGCTCTGATGCAGCTGGAGGAGGATGACATGACGCACTACCTGGCCAGCCGGCCGAGCAGCCGCAGGTGTGGGCGTCGATGTGGGTGCCTGCGTGGCGACGATGTGTATCTTCATCTCGTTGCGTGTGTTGGAATGGTTCTTGTGCATGCTAGGTGATGGGTGGTAGGGTGTTCTGGGTTGATGTGCGGCGTCTGCACGCGTATGTGCGGCAGGAGTGCGGTCGTCAGTGTAAGCGGGTGCTCGGGGTTGGACTCAGCACTTAACGTGCAGGTGCTTTTTTTGGGCACGGCGCGGCCAGGGCATCACACCCCCACCAACGATCCTCGTCACCCAGCCTGGTGGCCGGCTCGCGGCTGTGCGATGCCGAGCCTGTGCCGCTGCGGAACGCACAACTGTCGCACGTCTTACCCAACGTCCGGCCCCGCCGTCGCAGGGGGGGTGGCGCAACATGGCGTGCGCGCGTCTGAGCGCAGAGCTCACCCGGAAAAGTACTCCCCGATTACGGCGATCCCGCGGATTGAGGTGCGTGGCTGTCGATTGCGCGGCGCACCCCGATCGCCTCCGAGCGCCCCTGCGTGGTGCGTCCTGCGCGGCGACCAGGCACCTTCGGTGGACTTATCCACTGCACACGGCGCCTGCGTTGCACTTGGTCGACCTGCGCGCAACGATGGCGTGCCCCCGGCTATTGGCCCCCCTTGATACGGCCTCTGCTCGACCTGTAACCGCAAGCATATTGCCAAGCACGCCGCTGCCAATCCAGGTGCACACCCACACCCTCGCTTGCCTCAACCGTCAACCCCCTCCCCTCAAACGGACCCATCCCTACCGCCAGGCTAGCCCGCATAGCGCCCACGCTCGCCCACCACCCATGAGCCACGGCCATGCCGACCCTCCTCGACCGCCTGACCCCCGTCGCCCTGCTGGTGGCGTCCAACATCTTCATGACTTTCGCCTGGTACGGGCACCTGAAATTCAAGTCGGCGCCGCTGATCGGCGTGATCGTGATCAGCTGGGGCATCGCGTTCTTTGAATACTGCCTGGCCGTGCCCGCCAACCGTCTCGGCAGTGCCCTTACTCCGCGCCGCAGCTCAAGGGCATGTTGCCGCATCCGGTCCCTCCTCGGATCGCACACTCTTCCTGGCTCTCCCGGCGCTACCAACCCGTACCTGACCAATCGGAAGGAATACTTTTCAAAAAGTACTTGTAGCAGCCGGTTACTTTTACAAATATACTAAAAACCCTCCCAAAACAACCTTGGGAGGGTTTCAATTGCTTCAATCCAGACCCTGCTATGCCCCCGCCACCAAGAGTCCTGGAGCTGATGTCACTCTCCATGTACCCCTGAACCCTGAACCCTGCACCCTCAACCCCCCCGCCCGTTGGGACGCCAGGGAGGTGGCCCATTTCTACCTGGCGTCCCCAGAGCAGCTGCCGAGCCTCATGAGGGAGCAGGTCGCGTGGCTGCTGGACGTGCTCGGCCTCCAACGCGCCGCCACGCCGGAAGGTGATCGGGCACATGCCGCCTCGACGCCTTGCGGCGCAGTGCGGCTGACCTAGCCGACGGCCAGAGCCTGCGCGCCCTCAACTCGACGGCAGGCGCCGACGGGCCACAATGAGGGCGGCATGTGTTCAAGGAGGGCTCGTGGCAGCTTGAATGGCCGTGGACCAAGCGGGACATGGCACAGCCTCAATCACCTGTGTGTCCCCGCTGCTGCCACACGCCGCAGAGGCGCACGAGCAGGCGGAGCGCAGGGCGGGTGCGGCGGTGGAGGCAGCAGAGGGGCAGGCGGGAGGCAGGGGAGGCATCCACAGGCTGCAGTGCGGACAGGAACGGGCTGCGGCACACCAGGTGTATGGGGCAACCGCGCCTCGAACGTGCCAGATAGCCAACAGGTGCATGGCGTGCACTCGCAAGAATGTGAGTGTTGCAAGAAAAGCGCAGGCGTTGGCTGGTACATTCTTATGCTGGGCACTGCTGTATGTGTGGGTACGTAGCGAGCTTGTGTCAAGCCCCAGATTACATGCATCCACGCTTGGGCTTGCACATTGGCGCGCATACAATCATACAGGTTTTACATTTAGCACAGGATAATCGCCGTTATGGGTATTTTCCCATGTAACAGTGGTGTCCAGCTTGCTTGGCACAAACTTAGGTGATAAGCGCAGAAGACCTGTCACTAAATCGCTGGGGCATGGACAGGTATATTGCTTTCATGAGCTGCCCTTTGCTGCGCATGAAAGTACCAACACGGTGTTCATGCTGTTATCCGGTGCCTCTGATCGACGAAACTTCCAACGTAACCGTGGGAGCCTGTATGATTGAGTAAACCGGGGAACAATTGGCGTACGCCCTCCGTTAGAAGTACATGCATAATTAATATACTATTCCGATAGAGTACTAAGAAAATTTACCTTATGAGCAATCTCACTTTTTCGCAAACGTATCCCAAGTCGCCCAGCGCGATATTCGGGAGCTCCAGGCCAAGATCGGTGCAGCATGGGAAGCATTATTTGATCCGAATTGATGGAGCGGTTTCACAGTCTGGAAGGGGCGGCGCCGTGTGGCGCGCATTCCAGGCCTTGCAACTGGCCGGTGCAAGCAAGGCGTTTGAGGGCGCAGGTTGCACATCCTCACCGATTGCAACAGCCAATTTGCAGATGCGAAGAGCGAGGCGCTGTTTGATCTACTGCGCAGCCGTCGGACCACAGGGCCAGAGGGCAGCAGCACACCTGTAGTTGCAGATGCGCGCGCACCAAGCAACGCACGGCCGAGAACGTGTCTACGGCGCCCCCGCCGCCAACAACCCGGGTCGCCCAACAATTGGGCAAGCTCAGCGGCCGCTTCTGTAGTCCTTGCCCCCGCAGCGCCACCACATATGCCAGCAAGATGAAATTCGTGACCCGCCAGCCGGACGGTGTTCCGCCATGGTCGCTCCTGCTTCCAGATTTGCCGCATCGCGGCAAAAGGTTTGAACAGGGGCGATCGGGATGAAGAAGAGCCGACCGCAGCGTGGCTCGTGCGACGCTACGCGTGTGCCGACGATCGGTTCGCGGCCGCGCGATAAATCCACATGCTGAAGAAGATGATCGTGACGAGCGTGAGCAAGACGTCGGTAAGCCCGATGGCGGCATAGAGCGCCGCGGCGCCGGTCAGCGACACTCTCGTCGAGGCTAGCGCCTTGAGTTCGGCGACCTGTCCGGCCAGCGTCGCCAGTGATCACCACGGAATCCGGCCAGGCCCGACCGGGAGGGGCGCAGCCCTGGAGTGGCGCCCGGCGCGGCGCCTGCAGGTGCAGCCCTGCCGTCGTCGCCAGCCGCGGGTGTGCCGGTGCCGGCCTGGGCAGGCGCAGGAGCGTCGGCTGCTGGCGCTGCCAGTGCCGCGGCCGCGCGGGCGCCGGCGGCAGGGGCGCCAGCCGCGCTGGGAGCCGTCGGGGCGGCCGCTGAGGGAGCGCCAGACGCCGAGGCGATGGCCGGCGTGGCGGGCACGCGGGTGCTGGTTGTGATGGGGCAATCTGCGAAACGAGAGCATGAGGGGTGTCAGGATCCACAGGCGTAGAATCAGGTTTCTCGTCCGTGCATCCTCACAGTGTGCACTGCTGGGTTGCGGCCACCGCCGGGCGACGCGCCACACCGGCTAGGCTCGAGGCGTCGAAGATGCCGCCGTCAGCTGCTCGCTGTGTCAAACCAGCAACTGCGCTTCAGCCCCCAATGGCAAGGCCAGCAGATGCAGGAGAACACCCACCAGTGGGGGCCTTGGTGTGGAAGATTTCCCATGCCAGCTTGCCTAGCTCCACCCTGTCATTCTCCACCTCCCTCACATCGGTCGCCCTGCATGTCGGCGCAGCCGCTGCCAGCATGCGCTGCGACGCCGCCGGGATCGCGGCGGGCGCGGGCGCAGCCGGCATGCGGCTGCTGATGGGGGCCAGCAGCAGGCCGGGTCCGCGCCTTCAGCCGCCTCGGTGGCAGCGAGCTGGCAGACGCGATGCGGCGCGCATGATCTGGGCAAAAGCGGGGATTCAGGGGCGGGCGCGGCAGCCTGGCCTTCTGTCAAGAAATTGGGCGGCGATGCGGGGGAGGGCGTACATCGGTTGTCAAGACACGCAGGACTGCTCGATTAGATGCATTCCTGCATCGGTTAGATCATTCAAGTGCAAAGGTACTTGTCAACTGCTGTTCATGCGCCGCAGGATGTCGAACGGCGTGAACTGGCCCATCGAGCCTCTGCGCGCGTGACAGCCGGCCGTGCAGCATCCCAGCAACACGAAATACACCACGCAAGCCCGCAGCACGAAGACCCACCACGGCATCGCCAGCTCGAACATGCCTTCGAACGGATCGGACACGGCCGGCGCCCCGTTGGACTGCCGCCACGCTGACGCACCTGCCCAGCGTCCCACGCGCAGAGCTTGGACTTGCCCGCGGCGTTGCTGCCAAGCGTCGGAACTTACGCCAGACCCTTGGATGGGCGCCCAGAGCTGTCGGCCACCGCCTTGCCGAGATCAACTGGCTCAGCTGTAAGCGCTGGACAGCCCATCCATACGCGACCGGATGCCGACCCCGCCTTCGGCGCCGCAAGCGCGGCTCGAGCGCCGCGGGCGCCGGCTCCAGCTTGGGCGCCGCGGGCGCCGGCTTGGGCGCAACAGGGGTGGGCGCGGGCGCCGCGGGCGCTGGGGTGGGCGCCGCGGGTGCCGGCTTGAGCGCGAGCGCTTGGTCGCATTCTGGCTTCAGGGGAGGATCGCGAGGATGATGGATGCAGGCAGCGCGCGGCTGTGGATGCCGGCAACGGCTCCGCTGGCTTGGCGTTAGGCCCTGGCTCTGGGTCGGCAACTGTCGGCGCCACGACAGCGTTGCAGGTTCGAGGGCACCGCTCGGTGGGCCGTTGTAGCCACAGCGTGGGTGGCGGCCGTAAGGCTGCCAGCGCAAGCTTGCATACGCCAGCCGCGCAGCCGCGCGAGCCATCTTCTTGCGGAAGCCGCTGGCCCTGTTTGGCACAGCGTTTTCGCGGCGAGTTCGGTCTTCCCCGTCCGAGCAAAGCCGTCGGACATGCCCAGCCACTGCGCCGCCGGACCGAAACGGTCGGCCATCCCTTGCCGCTGATCGGCGATGACATCGCCAAATCCTTCGGGCTCTTCGGGTGCCGCCACCGGCTTGCCGCTGGAGCGCAGATCGACACGCCATCCTCGAAAATCTGTGAGAGACAAGATGCAGACATCGCACGTGATTGCCGACAAGGACTTCGTCGTCGCCCCGCTCGACCGCCGCGTGTTCGGCAGCTTCGTCGAACATCTGGGGCGCTGCGTCTCACAGCGCAGCAGCACTGGGCCTGCAGTACCCTGCTCCGTCAGGTCCGATGCCCCCTACAGTAGGGCCGATAGAGCGTGTCTGCAAGGAACATGTGCGGATCAGTAACTCCCATGATGCTTGCAATGATGAGCGATTTCGAGATCGTAGCCAAGAACAAGTCAGTCAGGCGGCAGCAACCGTCATGCTCCATCCCATCATTTATCAAAGCGATGCACTTGGGGCTCATGGACTGACCAGAGGTGACCATGTCGGACAGCAGATCAGCTGGTCAATATTTCGCAGGCTCCGCCGGCTTTTCAAGCGTATCAAACCTCTGCTCTGCTGCAGCGCAGCCAACGCCTTGGGCGCCGTGGCTTTGAGGTTGAGGCCTCCAGGCGCCCCAGCACACCGCGGTCCCCAGCAGCGCGCCGGCGACCGCAGACATCCCCGAGCTGTAAGAAAGGTCCAGCGCGATCAACGCGCGCAGCGGCGCGCCCGTCAGCGCCGCCCAGGGCATCAGGTCGCCGCTCGCGCCCAGCTCGTCGTTCCACGCGAGCGCCAGCCGCTCGAGGCCGCCGGCCCAGGGCGCGCTCGCCAGCTCCCCGATCACGCTGTCGCCCACGCCGCCGGAGATCGACAGCCCGCGCAGCTTGCGCAGCGGCGCCGCCGCCATCGCCCGCATGAGCGCGAGGACCTCCGCTTGCGGCATGTCTGTGCCGCCCCGCTTGTTGTTCATGAGGACCAGCTCGGCCAAGGGGGAGGCGTCGCAGTCTGCAACGGCATCGGGCCGTTGCCCGACCCCTCAGCCTCCTCAGTAGTGGGGGCGAGCTGCGCGGACAGCAGGCGTAGCACGTCGGCGCCCGACACGCAGCGGTTCTCAATGAGGACCAGCCGCCGCAGGAGCGGGAGGTGCAACGGTGCTCTCCTGCCGCGATGGCAGCGCGGGTGCGCAGTAGTTGGGCTAGTTGTTCGTAGTCGGTCTCGGTAGGGACCACTGCGCCCTCACTGGCGCTTGGCTCGCGCCAATGAACCAAATCTTCTCGGAATACACGATCGCAAGCATCCGACACCGCCGAGTAGCGTGGAGGAAACGGCGGCCAGCGGCTCAAGGCCGTCGAGCAGCGCACGCAGCCGGTGATCGCGAGGCTGTTCGGGCGCTTGAGCCAGGGTGCCTACCAGCAGCCGCGCACGCAGTCCTTGGAGCACCGTGCGTGGCGCACGCGCGCAGCTCCAGTTTCGAAAGCACGGGAAGCTGCAAAGCAGCCTGGCTTTCGGCGTCGTCCGGCGCAGGTTCGGGATGGCTAGCTCCGCATGCATGCAGCATGTTGAAGTTGGGTGCAGAGGCTGTGGGGTGGAGCCAGCAGTCGTCGGCTAGGGGCGCGCCGGTTTTTGGCCGGCGTTCGGCATGCGCATGCCACATGCATGCACGGGCATGCAACCACTGTGGGGCGGCTGCATGCACGCGCCTTGCTGCTGCGTGTGCATGGCACGGCATGGCATGCGGCCATGCATGGGCAACAAAACAGGCTCCCATGTTGGCCGTTTGCATGTATGTAGCACGTGATACGCATGTGTGCGCACCTGAAGGCATGACCATGGCGCCCTCTCGAGGGCACAGACAAGGGGCGCAACCGTGTCGAGGACCGCTGCGCAGCAGGTATATGCACATGAGAGTGCCTCGAGTTGCTGAAGACGCGCACCAGCCGCCACAACGGCGGAGCTGCCGCACAGGCAAGCGTGCTCGACCGCCAACCGCCGCAGCTGCGCAGGGCGCCGATGAGCGAAGGTGCTGCGCCTGCTTCGCTGTGGCGACAGGCCGACAATGCGAGGCTGGTGAGCATGGTCAGCCTCGGCAGCGACTGTATGAGCGCCACAGCCGCTTGCGCCTCTTCGAGCATCGCGCGGCCAGGCCTCGCGGCGTGGCCTGAGCACGGCAGGGCGTTCGAGGGAGCCGATCGCTGCATGCCGCCGACGCCCAGGCGTTTAGTGTGCGCTGTGCAGCGCCGCGCACTCCGGCTCACGAGGCGGAGCGTTTTGGCGCATGCGGGCAGCAGCAGTGCCAGCACGGCGAATGTACAGGCGCGTTAATTCCGCCCGGTGAAAATGCCGGAAACGGTTACGGGCTTGTGGCCAGTCTGTGTCGATATGGGTACAATTTTTATTTATTGTCTCGTGGCCGGTAGTTGCGGTCATATGTTCGCCGGGCATATATTCGGTGGTATATAAAGGTAAGTCCTGTCCCGAGAGGAAAATAATATGGCCATATTCCGCTTGCTCTTCATTGATTTGCCGCAAGGAATTAAGATTTTGATTGGCTTCGTTTCTTTGGGACCAGATCACTGATGATGTAAGGAGCAATTACACTACAAACAGTTCTTCAAAAGATACGTTTATCAGATGTGGAGCAATAATGCAATGCAATTCATCACAATCGGTAGTATCAAGATTAGGTTTGTTGCCAATGTCCGCTCATTCATTCAGCTCTTACAATATTTGAGTTCCCTAATATTTCTTCGATTTCTTGTCAAAGCGACCGACGACAGCGAACAGGGGCTGCCCCCGGCCGAAGAAATGACCGAATGTTCGAGGCGATGGGCAAGTTCAACGAAGAACTGGTCAACGCCGGGGTCATGGTCGCAGGTGACGGGTTGAAGCCGTCGTCGCATGGCAAGCGCATCCATTTCGACGGCCCGAACCGTACCGTGATCGACGGCCCGTTCGCCGAAGCCCGGCGAGCTGAGTCGCCGCGATCACTGGCTCTGGCCGCTTCTACTTGCGTGTGGAATAAATTCACCCCTCTTATAATGAGCATATCATCAGCACGGCCAATGATCGGTCCCATCTTGATATGACTCCGTTTTGATTCTAGTCATCAGTAAATAGAAGATGTCTTGGTCCAGTAGCGCACGGAGAGGCTTCCTTTGCCAAGTCTTCCCCCAAACCTGCCCCAAGCATGCCTTTCTACGATATGTTAGGCGATGTATTATCCTTGATGACCTGAGTATACAGCGAATCGCCTATCAATCTATCGATGGGTTGACAGATCTCGCAAGCCGCGCAGAGTTTCTTTCGATCTTGGTCCATTTGCGTAGGTGGATCTAGAGTTCATTTCCAGGTCAGCTGCCGAGTCACGGTGGCCATCCCGGATACAGTCGGATCGCTGAGCGGCGCAGCACACTGCAAGGCGCTCGCACGCGTTGCTGCTGTCGCGCCCTTGCAGGCGGGCATGCGCGCGTCGCTGCGCCAGCCGCTGCTGGCTGCCATGTGAGTCATAAAAGAAGCCCGCGCCAGGTGTCCACAGTGCCTTTGTGGCTGCGTCCGTCGTAAGGACATGGCACGCAAGGCGCATCTGCCATTGTCTTTGCCCAGAGCCCGATACGTGCCCCCCACCAACAACACACGAGCAGGATCGGCATTGGTATCGGCACTCTACTTTCAGCGAGCCCCTGAGCCGCCTCCCCGCAGCAGCCGGCAGGAAGTGGAGCGATAGGCAGCCCGACGCGTGGCGGCGAGGCAAAGCGATTAAGGCGGTGCTGCCGCGGTTGCGGCCGCGGCGACGGCGATCGTACCCAAGGCGGTAGTAACCACCAGCCAGAATTGACGACGTGGCGCCGCAAGAGCGGGGCGCGAGTCAGCCGAGCGCTTGCGCCAGACGTATCCAGTCGGCGACACTCACCGTCTCGGCAGCGCTCGGTCGATGGCCAGCCGTCCAGCGCATCGCCGCCCCCGGCCGCACCCGTCAGACGCTCCTGGTGCTAGCAGCCCGCGCGGCGGCCTCTGCGCTCGCTGCTCCGGCTCTGCCCGGCGCCGACGCGTCCGTGGCGCCCGCCCATGCGGTCGCGGCCGCGGCGCTGCCGGCGCCGCTGCGCGCGCACGTGCTCGCCGCCGCTGCGCGGCTGCAGCTGCTGACCGAGGAGGCCCTCGAATCCCTCCTGGTGGGACCTGGCGCCGGGCGGGACACAGGCAGCAGCGCGCTCAGCTGCAGCAGCGGCGACGAACCCCCCAGCGGCGGCGGCGGCGACGCCCTCGGGCCGGCGCGGCTGATGCTTGCGGGCCACACCCTGCTGGACGGCCGCAGCCTCACCAGGGTGCTGGCAGGCCCCGCCGGCCCCCACGTCGGGGCATGCCTGCGAGCGCTCTCGCTGTCGCGAGTCGCGCGTCTCTTGGCCGACACAGTGGAGCGATACGACGCGCTGAACCGCGGAGACCGATCGACCCTCGCACTGCCCCCGCCTGACGGCGCGCGCGCCCGCGGCCGTCGCGCGGGGCCCGGCGGCGGCGCGGGGGCTGCGGCGGCTGTCGCTGGCGCGCTGCTGGCGCGTGGCCGGCTTGGGGGAGCTTCGGCGTGCTCGCGGCTGACGTGCCGGAGCTTGCGGGCTGCGGGAACCTCAGACATTGCGAGGCGACCGTGCTGCTGTCGTCGCTGGCGGCAGCTGCGGCGGTCCGGACCTGCGGGACTGCCCGCGGGTCGGCACGCCGCGCTGCTGCCGTCGTGGCGGCACGGCGC
>NNCB01000743.1:0-14571 GCA_002317545.1 Scenedesmus quadricauda | reverse complement strand
CCCAGGTGACGCGCCACGACCTTCGGCTGGCCCTAATGAGCGCGTCTCAGTGGTGCTCTGCCCCGGCGGCCAGGCGGAGATGTGCCAACCCACCGCATGTCGCCGGCGCGGGCGGCGCGGGGCGCGCGCGCTGCTGCCTAGATGCTTGGGGTTCATGCGCGCCATTTAGGGATTTGAGTCGGGTTGGGGTGGGGAGGCTGCTGCAGGGGGAATCTGGAGCGCGTCATTGCTTGATTGCAGGTGGCCTGTCTGACCTGCTTGGGGGTCGTTTGGCCAAAGGACAGCTGGCGAGAGGAGCCTTGGGGTCAGCGATCAAGGGCAGTAGACAGCCTGAGGCGGCAATGATATGGTTGCACGGCGTCGGCGCTCCGCCTCGATCGCCGGCTGGGTGATCGCCACCATCATCGTCGAACAGAACGCCGTCGCGGCCCTCAAGCTGGCCGACCGCGCCGTCATCCTCGACACCGGCGAAGTCCGCCTTCGTCCTCACTCTCCAACACCTGCTCGTGACCCTCGCCCTCCACATCGCCTCGTTGTCAACTGCAAACGCCATGACGGGTCGCCTCCGATGCTAACGCCACCTACTGGAACCCCGCCAAGCTACCTTATACCGACAAAGACTTCGGCGTGTCGCTTTCGTACACCCCCTGGCTGCGCAACCTCATCGACGACATGTACCTGACCTACCTGTCGGGCTACAAGAAAGTATCGCAGCGGGAAGTAGTGGCTCTATCCATCAACTACTTCGATATGGGGGTGATCGATTTCCGGACCCCGACCGGGCAGTCAGCCGGGACTTTCAACGGCGACTTCATGCCATTTGACAGGTACCAACACCTTGGTTTCTGGCCCAGAATCAGATCAACCAATCACGTCCGATCTATGAACCCTCTCACGGGCATGAGTATCAAATGCCGTACACCACCCGCCGCTTCCGCTTCCCATTCCCCTTCTGGCTCGGCGGCCGCTGGGGCCCAGCCCGCTGCCCAGATGTGCCCCCGGTTCGTCCGACGGCCGAGATCATCTCGGCGCGCAGCTCGTCGGCGAACTGGCGGAGGTCTTCGGGTCAGCTTCGCCGGAGGTCGGCGGGGCACCACCGTGTCGCGCCGGCGTGTGGCGGACGGTCGGCATCGTCGCCGCATATGCAAGCGCATGCGGGTGTCGAACGAAAAGGGCCGCCGCCTCGCGCCGCCTGCGCACGGGCCGCAACGCACAGGCAAGCAACCATGCTTGTCTTCTTCCCGTCAACCGAATTCACCACCCAGATATTCATACCCAACTACACACCCGCGAGCAAACCACCGCCCATTCTCTCAAAACAACCTGCCGCAACCTTCGACGACCCCGCTGACGTGGACGGCCTCCACTACGCCTACTTGCTGAGCTCGCGGACGTCTTCCGCCGCTAGCCAGAAAATCCACGAAAACGAGAAGAGCGCCGTACCTCGTGGCCGACATGAAACATGCCTGATGATCTGTGCCTCGGGATCATCAACGAGGCCATGCTCCCAACCTCGACGGGGCTCTGGCGAGCCGGTATTGTCGGCGCCTCTCCAAAGCTAGGTCACAAGATGGCGGGATCTGTCGGCCAAGCCGAGCTTGCACGATCGTCTGGCGGGGTCGCAACGCGGCACGCGCGCCCCGGTCGTCGGCCGCGGCCGGCGCGATCCGCATGCGGGGTGTGGAGTCGGCGAGAGGACTGGAGGATCGTGAGGCCGACGATTCGAGCCGGCGAGCACCACAAGCTTGCGCAGCAGCGGCCCCGCGGCGCCATCCTTGCGGGTGCAGCCGCAGGACCCTCCCGCTTGCGTTGCAGCGAGCGCACATTTGTGGCGCCGCAGCAGCGCGGATTTCATAACCGTGAATACCGCAGTATTGACGCCGCGCCGCGAGATTGCGCGCGCGATGGTGGTTGGTAGGATGTCATCCTGTGGGTGATTGTGCGGGTCGCGGGTGTCCTCGCGGCAGGGTCGCGGCCCGCAATGAAGCTGCGGATCGCAGACTTCCCGCGGCAGCGGCGCTCGCGGCAAACCAGACGCCGTTGGTACTCAGCGGCACAAACCATGCGCAACCTTCTCAAGGTATTGGGGCGCAGCTCCGGCCGCTAGCCCACCAGGCCAAACGTCGTCGCGCGCGGCCGCACCGTCCGCAGCCTCCTGCGCAAGCGCCGGCGTTCCGAGGGCGAGCGCCATCGCCCCGCCGCAAAGCAGTCTTTTCATTCGCATTGTCCCTCTCCCAAAGGTGACGGGTCAGGTCAGTTTCAGCGTGTCATATTGTGGTGCCGGACCCGGATATTCGGCGCCTTGTCGCCGGCTCTGCCTCGGCTCTGGCGGGGCTTTGGGAGCCAGGCGTCCCACTCCAGCTCCCGCTGTAAGGTTTTTTGCCGCTTCGACTCCTGCTTCTCTTCCTTCTGGAGGCGCTGCCTGCGATCGTGTCGCGGGCCCTGCCGCGCACGGCACGCACTTTGCTGAATGCCTTGGCCCTTGTCCGCTCCACCAATACCCGGTTCGTTGTGGCCTGCCACCCACAAACCACCAAACCGACGCTGTCGCATGTTCCGCAGCGCAGCATTGCCGGGATAATGCTGGTGCGCATAAGCGACTAGAGCGCGCTGCCCGCCTCTCCTGCAGCAAGGCTTTGGGTGTGCCTGGTGGGAATTGTGATTCCACTCACTGACTTGGCGGACGAGAGCAGAATCGGTTTTCGTGCGTGCGCTGCAGAATATCGCACGCAGCCGGCCCAAGCGCCTTGTTCCGTGCATCAGGCACAAGCACACGTGCGCGGCTTTGAGGGAAGTCCCCTGCAGAGCACAGATGGCGCTGTGGCATCCCAACCACATCATCAGAGGGAATGTTGCTATGGCACCTGCACAAGCACGGCGCGTTGTGGCGTCGGCTGCTGATAGCATCTGGGTCTTCACAAGCGGCGCACGGCTGAGGCGCAGCCTGGACCCTCACTGGTGGCTGGTGGCATAGCGGACGAGCGGCAGATTTTCGAACAGCGAGCTTTCGGTGATTTCGACCTCAAGCTGGCTGGCGGGGAAACCGACTTCGACCAGCAGCTTGGTCAGCTTCTGGCTGAACCACGGGTCTTTCAGCTGTTGCGGCGAGATATTGACCGCAAGCATGATCGACGGATCCCAGCGTTTGGCGATCTGCATCGCCTGCCGGATGACTTGCAGCGACAATTCGCCGATCAGCCCGCTTTCTTCGGCCACCGGGTAAAGCGGACACCTGACAAACCGCGATTCATCAAAGAAACCTTGCGGCACTGCGGTGGGGGGTGGCTACCAGTTCGTCGATTTTATGGTACAACTCTTCCAGGCCCATGATCTGCTCGGGTGTCGTCGAGCTGCACGCCTGCGGGATCGGGCTTTCCTCGGTCAACAACGGCCGGGTGCCGTACTGGAACACGATCTGGCCGAGTTCGGGGTTGTCGATCCAATCGTTCCAGTCGCGCAAATACCAGACGCCGCCTGCCATCACGATCGGCACGCTGTCGGCGATCCCTTCCGCCTTCATGACGTCACGCAGCGCCTTGACGCGCGGATAGGGATCCTGCGGGACCAGCGGATCTTCGGGCGTTCGACAGGCCAGGGATCCTAGAATGAGACTGGTCGAGAAGGTTGGGGAAAATGCGCCAGGGGAAGGGAGGGAGGGGGCAGCAGTTCTCGGGAGGAGGGAATCACCTTCTCGGCACTGTAGATGTCATTGATTGCCTTCGAGGCAATGGGTGGTCCGTCTCGATGCACGATACGCTAGTGCATGGGGCCAGGGCAGGCCTGCAGGGGGGCAGTGTGCGGTGAGGGCGATGTGTGGCCCGTCACATCAGTGGCTACATGACAAGGGTGCAACTAGGTCAAGTTGTGTGCAGGTAGCACTGGTGCACGCTTCAAGCTCGCAGGCGCACTGGCGGAAGCTCAGCGCGCCCAGCCCTCCGCCCGGCGGCGCCGTTGGCCGCTTGCCGTGGTCTTCAGTTATGACTGATGCAGGCTGTGGACTCGCCGATTCGGCGCCGTTCGAGCCTGCTTCGCCCGCTTGCAGCTCTGCGTACCACCGTCTCTGGGCAGCCAGAGGTACTGCGGCACCACCATCATGGTGAAGTGTCATCAGCGCTTGACTCATCAACGGCACATTGTCAGCAATGTCAGCAACCCCTTCAGTTGATGACAAGGGGGCGATCACGCGTGTTCACAATCCCACTAAATAACATGTATCAATCGTTGCTGTTGCTGACAAGTCCGTTCCATAGCTCTGCTGAAGTGCGCTCATCAGCTCAGTCGGGCCTGATCACGCAAGATCGTGGGGGCACCAAGGGTAGCACATGTCACACAGTATATACCAGCTTACGGATCTGACATTCACGCCTGAAGCTGAGCCTCGGATGCTGAGCTTGACACAGTGGAGGGCCTTGCGCGTGCTGCTCGTGCTGTGCCTGGCTCGGCAAACCCGGCCGCACATGTGCCTCAGCAGCATGCTGGGCGGTGGTGCTGGAGTGGGACTACCGTCCACGCGCTTTGCGGTGGCAGGTCGAGCGCGCACCGCGACCATCGGCGTTGCGCCACCGCGGAGTGTTTGCCCGTGAGTTGATCAAGCATTACGTCCCGCTGCGCCTGACTGGCTTCGCCACCACACGCTGCGACCATGCTGCGCCTGACAACCGCATTATGAGCGGCTGTTGCGAACCAAAACGGATGCCATCGATGGCGAAGAGAGGCTGGCTCCTAGGGCCGCCTTGGCCGCACGCATGGCGCACTGCCGCAGCGCGGCGCCAACGCTGATAGCCACCGGCTGCTTTCGTCTGCCGGCGCCGAGCTGAACGACGGCCTGCTGCGCTTCGGAGCCTATTGTGTCTTGGTCAATGTATCGGGCATTGCCCTGGGGTTGGCTCGTTACCGGCCCGGTTGCAAGCACAGCCGGCAACAGGTGCCGCTTGTTGCTCGGGGGCGTCCCAATCCTCATAATCGGTGCGCGCGTGCAGCACGACCGAGTTTTTGAGGAACTGCATGTCGCCTTCCTGGAAATTCATGTCGAGCGCCATGCCGGGTTCGAAGGGCAGCCATTCTAGCAGGTCGAGCAGGCTCTGCTCATCGTCGCTGAGCGCCGCGATCTCGGGAAAATCCTCGGCGGCGTTGCGGCTCGAAAGCGTTGCAGGAGCAGGCATGCCAGCCGCAAGCAACGCCGACGCGGTGCGATAGATTGCGAGGGAGCGAGCGGCGCATTGTGCGCTTCGCGATGAGCGGCGAGTGGTCGCGACGATGAGGGCCAGAACGTGGTCGTCGTCACAGTGAGCCTGGCATTGGCTGTCAGGCTCTGCGGTATACCGCCACACTGCGGCACTCGATATGCTGCCCAGCCACGCGTGACAGCAGAGCAGTCAAGGCGAAGAGCATCGGCGCTGGCCGCGGCGCCCGCCTGCCTAGCCTCATGCATTTCGGTGCACCTCAACGCGCCGGCCCGCCCGCACCTTTGAATGTGGCAATCCCTAGCATACGTGCATCGCTTTTACCAAGCCCGAGCAGCTGACCGCAACCAAGCAACATCGTCTTCCAAGCACTCCCGTTTTCGTCTATGGTCGTGTCTCCAAGATAATGTACCACCGGGGTGAAAAGTTATGCCTTGTAGGTACTTGTGGATAAGGCCCCGTCTTTATCTGCCAACAAAATTGAGCCCAGCTCGTCAAGGTCGTGCCGGTTCACTATAATGGCACTGCAGCCCGAATGCAAGAAAAAGGCTGAGCTGCGGCACGTTTGGCTTCGATCAAAAGACCTTCGACAAGGTCGCCAAGCGCCTGCCCGAAAGCTACTGGATTGCCGAACCGGTCGAAGTCATCGCCGCCAACCTTTCCAGATCCGGTGGCGCTCGGTGGCGATGGTGGGCTGCGCACGCTGCTGCCCGAGCGACGGTGCAGACGGCGCTGGCGGCGGTGCTCGCCGCCGACCGCCTGGCGTCGTCGGGAGCACGAGGCGGCGTCGCCTGCTGATCGCGCTGTTCGTGCGGTCGGACATGTCGGTCGAGCTGGTCGCGCGCAACAGCAACAGCCTGAAACCCATGATCTTCAAGGTGGCCGGCACCTGGGGCAATCATGAAGGGTCGCAGCTGTGGCGCCTGTCCTGTCGGGCGGGCTGATCGCGATTTTCGAGCGGAGGCTGCGCGAGGATACGCTCGTCGCAACGCTTGCTGCGGCATTCCGCCCAAACGCTGATTGCCCCGCAGCTGTGACCGGCGTGCTGCTGCTTATTCCTAAAACGCTTCTGCCTGGGTAATGTGCCCAATGCAGCCTCCCTAGCAGGACCCTCAGGCTTTGGCTTCAAACGCCGTGACATAGATTCTTGCTACACACCCACCTTTTGAGCCTGAATCGCGCCAGAGTGATTCACGAGTGTGCGGAGCCCGGCTGTGCACGGGCGCTATGAGAAGGCGTTGCAATGGGGGCCAAGATCAACGGCGAGGGCGGTGAGTCCGACAGCCTGTCCATCGCCCTGCCGGAGGCCAGGGAAGCAGGTGAACAGTCGCGCACTCGCACCCGCTCGTACGTTGAGTTGTGGGTCTGCCCAGCATAAACCCAGCCTCATCCGCCGACCAGACGGCTGGCGCGGTGCCAAGCATGGGCAGGCTTGCGAGGGCGATCGCGACGGCGAGGTTCACGTGTCTCCCCTTTTCACACCACGGTCCTGCCTGACTCTGCTGGTGCCCCTGCCGATCTATCCTCGACCTCGGCGACGAAGCATGGTACACTGCCCACACGAGCTTCTGTTGAGACTGATTGGGCCTGGTGTTGCGCTGCCTGGCAGCCAAATGACTGGCAGGCGGCCAACAGCCAGGCTCAAGCCAGCGTTAACACGTGTCTGTGTCCATCGCGGCCTAGCCACTCAAGCCGAGCTTCATAGCTGACACCACTGCTGCCACTCTGATGCGGCACCTCCCCCATCAGAATCCCCCAACACGCACACACAGACACACACACAGACACATAGACACACAGACACACACACAGACACACAGACACACAGACACACAGACACACAGAACACACACACACACACACGCACGCACGCACGCACGCACACGCGCATGCATGCATGCACACGCGCGCACGCACGCACGCACATATCATCCACAATTGAGACCCTGCGTGCACACCCTCAAACGCTCATTGTCACCCAGGGTGCTGTCATCCGGAGCGTCCAGGATCAAGGCCCGCTTCCTGCTGCGCCTCACCGGTGATGGGCATCTGGTCCGGCCGAGTGCGACGCCTGACGAAGCGCCCGGTGTTCAACAACCGCCGCCTGCAAGGAAGGGGCCGTCGCCCTGGACCGCGCGCAAGCTCGCGGCACGTGCTCAGCAGCTGTCGGACAACACCGCACGCGCGCCTCCAAACGTGCGCAGTGCGGGATCGAGCACGTGGGAATGCCCGATGGAGCTTTTGCGCGTGGAGCGTTCCGGCACGGCATGGCCGCGCAATTGCATCCAGTAATGCTTCTTGCGAGTGCGCCTTGATTGGGTGTCTGATATCACCGTTGGAAAAACGGGGAAATTGCCATCAGGCTTTTGCGCGCTTGGTAAATTGCTTCTTGTCTCTTGTCGCCACAGGTGGTAATTACCTTGTCCAAAATCCAGCTCTCATGTCTAGCCGTGTCGGTCCCCAATGTATCCTCAACACTCCTGCCCCCAACCCCCGTCCTGTCAACCGCAGGGCCTCAGTCTCTAGGACAACATCGCCCTCACGGCCGCGTCGACCTCATCGCCAACCTGCGGAGCGGCGGCTGCTTCGAGGGCTGCCTGGCTGAGCTGTCCAACGAGGGGATCACGGACGGGTGAGGCGCCACCCCCGCATGCGCAGCTTTGGTGACGCGGCTGATGGGTGACATTGATTATTGCATTTGCTATTTCAAGATATTATTATGCAGGATTGAGACTCAGAGTCTACATGCCTCATTTCTCAACTTATCACTGCTATATGCCGCGCTGATCGCTCCGCTGGTCGCTGGTGTTTGTCTTTGCTTCCGGAGTCGCGAAATTTGCGACCTATGAGGCGGAAGGCGTCGCCGATATTGCCATGCACTATCCACTGTTCGCGTGGATGTACCCGCTGATCGGAGTTCAGGGGACGAGCAATGTCATCGGGACGATCGAGTTGGCAACGGGGTTTTTGTGCCTGAGCCTGTGAGCTGGGCTAATACAGGTGATATACAGATGGATTGCAATAAAGGTTCTGACTGTAACCTATTTTAGATATTTTGAACAGACTATACTTGATTTTTTTCATCAGGTCAGGCTCTGTGCAACCTTTGGAGCCAAGCCCAACCGGACAGGCGCCTCTTTCAAACCCCTCCCATGCTCCTGTACCAGTTCCACGAACTCATCATCGAAACGCCGTACCCCAACTTCCGCGAAGGCTCTGAACATCCTCCAGGACTTCGCCCGGCGCGCAGCAGGCGCGCACGTGCTGGCCCGATACCGCGCTGAAGACCGCGAACTCGGGCTACCTGACCCGTCGCCTGGTCGACGTGGCCCAGGACGTGGTGATCACCGAGTCCGACTGCGGCACGATGGCCGGCCTGATGATGCCCCGACGTCGAGGGCGGCGACGTGGTCGAACGCGGCGACGCGTGGGGCGTGCCGTGGGCGGCGGCGGCGGCGACTGCTTTGTTGATGAGGCCGCGATCTCGTCCTCGGCTGTTGACATGCAGCGCGGCGATCAGGCCGCCAGCAGCCCAGTCAGCGAGGCCGGCGAGGCCGAGGTGGCCATGGGGCCCGCGGCCGCAACTGCCGGCGGCGAGAAGGCAGCGAGCGCCACCGCTGATGCCTTCGGCGCTCCCGCCTGCGGCCTCGACGCCGCCTCGTACCTGCGATTTCGGCGCGGCGCCGCGCGCGCGCGAGCACGTGCAGCAGCAGCGCTGAGGGCCCCGGGACGCCGGCGGCCGAGGACAAGGGTGCCGGCGGCGGCGGGGCGTGCGTGCTGCCAGACGCGTGGCCGTCGATGGAGGCGCTTGCCGCGACACAGCGGGCAGACCAGCAGGAGGAGCAGCAGCCGCAATATGAGCAGGAGGCGCTGCAGCAGCAGCCGCAGCTGCAGCAGGAGCACGAGCATGAGCAGCAGGAGGAGGAGCAGGAGCAAGAGCAGCAGCACGAGCCAGAGCAGCAACAGGAGACGCCGAAAGACGCCGGTGACAGAAGAGGCGCAGCGAGGTGAGGGGCAGGTGCCTCCCTGTCGGCATCCGCACGGCGGCCGCGTGCACCGCGGCGCGCAGCCCCGCCGCCGGCCGCGGCGCAGGTGCCGGCGCTTGACGCGGCGCCGGTCTCGGCGCTGCCCCGCGTGCTGGCGGCTGTCGCCGCGCCTCGCACAGAGCAGGCGCCTCGCGCTCAGGGTGGCGGAGGCGCGCGCCGCCGCGGCCGAGTTTGCGCGGCTTCACCGCGCCGGCGACCGGGTCGGCGCGCGCCGCGCGCTGCGCAGGGCGCTTGCCGTGTGGCACGAAGTGGCCATGCCCAGCCTCGCGGACTTTCCGGTGGATGATGATGACGAGGCGCTCAGCGGCGCCGCGGCGCGGGACGCCTTCTACTCGCGCCTGCCCGTGGAGTGCGCCGCCCGCCTTATCGAGGCCGTCGCGCGCGGCGGCGGCGACGGCGCGGCCGTGGCCAGGTCGATCGCGCAGGGGCCGGCCGGCGGCCAGTTTGCCGCCGCCGGCCTCCTGGCGCTGGCTCGCGCCGGTGCAGGCGGCCTTTGTCGACAATCGGCGCGAGGCCGACGCGAGGGCGAACGGCAGCGGCGGCGGCAGCGTGCGGCGGCGGCATCGGCGGCGATGGTGGTTCACCTGCCGGTGCTGCATCTGCTGCAGGTGCTGCTTGCGCGCAAGCCGGTCAAAGGCAGGACCGACGCGGCGCGCAGGGAGCTGGATCGGGCGGCGCGACGGCTGCCGCGGGCGGTGATGACGATGGCGGGCCTGCGGCGCGACGGGGCGGCCGCTGTTGGCAGCGGCGGCTGCCCGCCGCCGGAGCCCGGGCTCGGCGCGTCGCAGCGCTGCGGGGGGCGCTCGAATACGTGTCACCACGCGCGGCGAGGGCGTGGCGTGGCTGCCGGCGGCGCGCAACGCCGCGCTGCTGCGGGCGGCTGAGGACGCCGGCGTGCCGCGCTGCGGGGACGCGCAGGCGCAGGAGGTGCTCGGCGCCGCGGAGGAGGGCGCGCTGCAGCTGCTCGCCGACGGCGGCGCTGACCTGGCGGCCTGCCTGCGCGGCGCGGGGGAGGTCATCTCCTTTGCGGCGGCGTTGGCGATGCGGATCAGGTCCGCGGGAGGAGCAGCAAGCCGCCGCGGCCGCAGCCGCGGCCGCAGCGGCCGCAGAGGAGGCTGCATGTGAAGTGGAGGCGCAGCGGCTCGGGGAGAAGGCTGTGGAGGACGAGCGGATAGGTCGGTCGGTGACAGCTGACCGCCTGCTGGCCGCCCTGACGGAGCGCTTCGGTGCGAGTTGGGGCGCGTCCTGCGCGGCGTAGCGGCGTCGCGCGCCGAGGCGGCGCTCAAGGCTGCCCAGGCGGGGCGGCCGAGGCGCGGCGGCGCGCGGCGCAAGGGGGATAAGGCATCGGCGGCGGCGCCGCGGCGGTGATGCGCCGTGCAGCGGTCGTTGTCGATCAGCTCGACGAGGATGCGGCCGGGACAGACGCGCTCGGGGCAACGGCGGCGAGTGTGCTGGTGATTGAGGAGGTGCCAGATGACAGACGCGGCCTGCGGCGGCGTTCGGCGCCGAAGGTGCAGCAGATGGCTCGGGGCAGGTGGCAGCCCGCGGCCGGCGGCGCGCCAGCCGCTACCGCTGCTTGAGTCGCAGCCATCGGCCGCGAGGCGGGCAGCGGCGCGTCGGTCATCCATGAGGATCACGAGGCGCCGGCGAACGGGAACTCTGCGGTCGGCTAGTAGCGCTGTGGGCGCCGCGCCCGCGTCAGCCGCCCCACCTCTATGACCGGGCCGCCGCGGCTGCGGGCGGGAGTGAGGATGGTGAGGCGGAGCGCAGGCCGGCTCGTCGGCGGCCATGGCCAGCCACACCACAGCAGCGGCGGCGGCGGGGGCAGCGGCGGCAGCGGCAGTGTGATGAGCGTCAGTGGCGCGGCCGAGGCCGTGGGCCTTGTCGTGGCGAGCGCCGAGGCCGGCGCTGCGCACTCGGAGGTGCGCCGCGGCGGCCGCAGCGACGACGTCGGTCTCTCGCCGCCGCCGACGGCGCTGCGGCCACCGCCAGCACGGCAGGCTTGTTGCTGGGCTCGCAGGCGCGGACCGGGGGCTCGGCGGCGGCCCGGATGACCCCGTGGCGGCGGGCGAGGAGCGCGATGGGCGGCGCCGCCGCGAGCGGCGGCTGATGCTCTGGGGCGCGGCGGCGCTGGCGGCGGGCGCGGCGGCGGTGCTGGGGGCGGCGGTGCGTTCCAAGCGCCGCTGATCGCCCCGAGCATGGCGGCGCCCGCCTGGCCCAACAGATGTGGGGTTGGACAGGAGATGGGCGAATCGTGCGGAGCGGGCGGCGGCGCGGCGGCAGCGCCTGATTGTGTGCGGTGCAACGGCGTGGCGGTGGCCGAGGGAGCAGTGGGCAGCCACCGTGCACGTTCAACCGTGCCGTGGAAGCGCACGACTGGGTTCGTTGCTCAAGGATGAGGTTGGATTGGGTTGGGTTGGGTTGTGCAAAAGACCTCTCCGGTAACCCGATAGGTTTTTACCGGCATACGGTGGCTAAAACTGACTTTAAACCAGTGGTTACGGATGCCGCCTTATTTGGGCAAACGCAATGGCATGGTCCTGGGCCATCATTACCCCAATCATTTGGGTCACTAACCCCTGCACGGGCGGGTGAATCTACTCCGGCCCGCTGCCGATAACGGGCTCATTGGCCCATGCATGAACCTCCCTGTTGGATTTCGATAATCAAAGTCGCCTGCGTGTAACCCATGGCCGAAGACGTCTTGAGACTGGTTCGGCCGTCGGTGCTGCCATCTAGGTGCCGTCGGTGCGGAAGAGTGATCAAGAGCTGATCAATTAAATAATGAAACCATTTTGTCGTTGAGGGCCGTCCCATGCTGGCCAGCACAAGCCCAAGCAACGTCGCGATTACAGAAGCTGTCGTGGCGTTGTAGTCCTCAAGTGTGCAGCCGACTGCAAACCAACGACTGGCGGCCCCGGCCGAGGTTTGCTGGGCTTTTGGATTCTTGGACTTTGACCGCGCCCCTGAATGCTGTCGGCGTCGATGCTGCATACTGCAGGGAGGTTGTGGACATGTGATTTGTCACATTTGATCAGCACATCCGTACAGGCAGCAACATAAGGCCTTGCAATTGCAGCTTTCGCGGGGAACAGCTGCCATAGCCTGCACACCCTGTTCGGCTGTGCGCCTTTTTAGAGCATTTTCAGTAAGCCCACGGGCTCCTCTTCGTAACGAAAGGTTTTACCTGTTCGTACCACAAGGTCAAAATACGCTTTCAGTGATGAAGGCATGCCAAAATTGTACATAGGGACCGTAATTAGGATTTCATCACATGCAAATAGCTCCGCAATTAATTCATCAGACAGTCTTAATTGCTCCGACCTTGCTAGCATCGATCACGCAGTCGCACCCCACGTCTCTGAACATAGCTTCCAGGATGCTGCGCGCCAATGGCAGCAGAAAATGCAGCTGCGGACACGGAGACAATTGCCTGCCGTAGTTGGCATAGGCAGCCAAAATGGCGAGGAGCGGCCCGCTACTGATCATCGAGCCCCATGACGGGGCGGAGCCGTCCGAAAGCGATGTCATGGCGACCCTTTCAGGGCCCACCGCGCCCGGCGGGCGCGCGTTTACGCTGCGGCGGATGCAGCGCCCCACTGCCATCCAGGTTGGCACACGGGCAGACCGATTTCGGGCGGCTTGAGTCTGAGGATCGCAGCAATTGGTTGCTCACCACTTGTCGCGCGCACCCCGATGCACTGCTGGCCGCAGCAGCCGATGCCCTAGACGGGGATGAGGGGCGGTATGCTGGGCGCCCCGGCTGCCTGCGCTGCACCAACCTGCATGCGCCTCGGAATGCACGCCGGCGAATGGCGCGTCACGCGGACCTGGCCGGTCCCAGCAGCGTCAGCAGCTGCACATCTCGCGCCCAAACAGTTTCGCCCGGCGCACCTGTCGTCGCACCGACACCCGCACACTCATGGCCACCAACCGCAGGAGTCTCGCGCTGCCCGAGAACTTCTCATTGTCGGAGCCGCGATGCGTCAAGGTGACGCTGCCCCGCGCCGAGCACAAGGGCGACCCGAGGGCTTGCCCCCCCGTCGCGAAGGCGGCGAAACATCCGTTCACGCCTTTTGCGAAGGACAAGTCCCGCTCCGTGCGCGGGATCTGCGCCAGCGATGCGGACATGTCGAAAACGAACGGGATCTCGCCCGCATGGTTCACGCCCTTTTGCTGCCGTCGCTCCCCATTGAATCTCACCCCTTCTGATCAAGCGTCGCCGGCACCTCACCGTGATTCGACGGCCCCAGGACTTTGCCGGCATGCAGCTGGATGAGATCACGGACAACATCACGTCGCGCCGCAACAGGATCTTCTTGCTGATGGAGGAGGTGCGGCGGCTGCGCATCCAGCAGCGGCTCAAGGTGGGTGCGTGTGGGCGCGCGCGCGTGTGAGTGTGTGTGTGTGTGTGTGTGTGTGAGTGTGTGAGCGTGTGTGTGTGTGTGTGTGTGTGTGTGTGTGTGTGTGTTATGCCTGCCGCGCAGCCAGGCATCAATCTGGGCAGTGGGGGCCTGACAGGAACTGCGAACGAGGCGACTGCGCACCTCACAGCGGCGACCGCGACCGACCGCTCGAACCACACCCCGCCCCGGGACCCTCGCGCCCCCGATCACGCCCGTCCCAGTCGTAGCCGGTCATCAAGGCGGGCAGCGGTCTGTATACCTGGGCGTCGATGGCGCGCCCACAACGCGCCCTCCAACGTGCGGCGTCACCCGAGTTGGAGCGAGTCGGCCTCTCGGCCACTTCCGTTTCTGCCGCCGCTGACCAACGAGACCGAAACTTACTACACCTCTACGCCGGCTTCGTCGCGAGCGTGATCGTGTTTGGGGCGCTGCTGGCGCCGCTGTGGAGGTCAAGATCGGCCTCGGGGGTGGGTATTCATTTTGGATTTTGAGGATGTGGATTTCAAGCTCGTGGCGGTTCTTGAGCTTCAACGCGGTGCCAAGCTGTGGAATTGGCGGGACATATCCGGGGCCGCTCGAAAGCTTAGGTGGGAGGACGGGCATGGGCCTCGTCGCGCCGAATCGCCGGATCGGCGATCTCCCGGTACCCGTCCCATCGCAGCTTTTTGACGGGCTCTTGGCGGTGCGAAGGACCGTGGACGTACATCGCGAGGTTCCCGCTGGTCTGGATGCACTTCGTTAAAGGGATGTCCCTGACTTTGTTCATGTTGAAGCTGACGGCGATGAGCAGCTGGCGCGCGTGGAGGATTACCGGCCAGGTTTGCGGGCACGGTGGCGGGCCAGGGAGCGCCCTCATGGTGGTGGAGCTGAACAATGTGGAGCGGCAGCAGCGCAACAGGTGTGTGTGTGTGTGTGTGTGTGTGTGTGTGTAGCGTG
>NNCB01000742.1:0-14591 GCA_002317545.1 Scenedesmus quadricauda | reverse complement strand
GTGCTGGCTGTCCCGCGCAGCGACGACGGCGCCGAGGCAGCGGGTGGCGCGAGCGCCGGTCGGCAACTTCGAACGCGAGCACCGACCTCGCTGCTCAAGGCGAGCATTGTGCCGCACGCGGAGGACGGCGGCGGCGCTCTCAGCCCCACAGCGGACTTCCGCCGCAGCTTCGCCGAGGCGCTGCGGCCGCGGGCCTGCACGGCGGCCCCGCGCCGGCGTCGGCGTCAGAGTCGGACGATTGGACGCTGATAGAGGGGCTGGCCGCTGACCTGGAGAGGGCCGGGGAGGATGAGGAGGAGCAGGCGGGGGCCGCGCGGCGCCGCTGAGCGCGGCCGGAGCCGTCGCGTGAGCGGCTCGGTGTTCTTCGGGCTGCGCGCTGTTAATCATCCGCTGCCCCTCCATGCCCGCCGCGGCGAGCGCGGCCATGAGAGCGAGCGCCGCTCGTCGCCGACATCCGCCACGCTGTCGCAAGCAGTTGGCGGCGACGGTCGTCGCGCGACAGGCGCTGGCGCGAGGATGAATGGACTTTCGGCCGCGACGGGCTTGACACGTTATATACCTTTAGTATGTTACTGTTAGTATATAACGACAAGCCGCTCCCCCCGCAACCATGAAAGATGAAACCGATCGGCACAGCCTGATCGTCGTTTCGCACCCCAACCGCGCCGCTTTGACCCACGCCGTAGCCAGCTCTACCTCTCGATCCCCAAGATTTTCCTTGCGAGCCCTGTCGAAGGCGGTTGCCGCACAAAGGCCATCAGCGCACACGCAAGTCGCTGCGACGCCCTCATACAAACATAACAACGTACCCGCCAGCCCGTATGCGGGTGTCGTGCCAGCCCGTGCGTGCCAGCGTGCTGAAGCCGCCACAGGATGTGTGCGGGCGCCGTTACTGCGGCTCGCACCGATCTCGATCAGATGGTGGAATTCGTAAAGTTCGATCCCGAAGGAAGGCGACCCCGAACAGCCGCGGGTTTCCAGGGCAGCAAGCGCCTACAGCAGGGGCCGCCTATGGCAGGGAAGCCTCTAAGCCCTTCATGAGAATCCTGCCCAGCTATTGCAGCACGCTTTGGTGGCGTTTTCGCAGCGCCCCGCGCTCTGTCATACAGGCACGCGACGCTCTAGCTATACGACGCAAAAAGTGCCGTAGATGTCGCAGGCCCATGGCTCAAAGATGTCACACGAAAGAAGGAGGCGCGTCGAGGCAGGACGGATGGTCGAGCGCCAGGAGCTCGACTGCAAGCTCGTCATGCTCAAACACAGCAGCGCTCGCGGTAAAAGCAGTGGTGCCTCCACCTGGGGTAGCAGATTACGGCTGCGGATGCCTGTTACATTTTACTGACACGGATGCAGCGTACTGATGGGATGGCGCGTGCGGCGATCAGCGCGCTGTGACACCGATGAAATGCGTCAACGCGCTCATGCGTGGGCACGAGGTCAACCATTCAGCTGGGCGGGTGCATGACATCAACAACATACATGTGTGGATGTCAGGGATCCAACAGCGCGGAACCGGGTGGGCCTTCCACTGCATGCGCATAGCTGCAAAGCAAAAGTGATCATGGCACCGGAAGCCAGGCGGGAGGTCAGACCATCCACAATGGTGGCGACGGCCAGCGCATGAACGACGTGCCGGCGGCCCGGCGCGGCATTGCCAGAAATGGTGTCAACAGTCCACCTGCGACGCTAGCCGCATTGTGCGTCACCAGACCTGGCTTCAGTCTGAAACCGCAACGCATCCCAAGGCCGAGACTTGAAAACGGGTGCAGGGCGCTGCAGATCCTCGAGACGAGCCCCTGCTCAAGCCAGTCAAACGCAGCATTTGCAGGCCGCCAAGCCAGGGCGCGGAAACCAGGTGCGCCGCCACGCCGGCCGACATGTCGGGCTCGAAATGCAGGCGACGTCCCGCAGCGACCCCAGCGAGCGACGACAAGCGCTCGCGACGCGGCCCCCTTGTGGTAAAAGCCGCCATCAACGGCTTCAATTCGCGATGGGTCAGCTGCGGCGCCGAAAGGATGCGCATCGAAGCTATGGACGCTTCCGTGTGCCGGCATCCACCATTGAGAGGCTGCTCAAGGCGCAAGGGTCGCGCAGGCGCCGCCGCCACTACGGCGTCTGCGTCGGCCGCGCTATTGCCGGTCTGCATTCGGCGCAGCTCCTGAAGACTGCCGGAATCGAGCCCCATCGACCGCAAGCAGCGCAGTCACGACGCGTCGCTGCCGGTGTGGCTCACCGCGCTGATGCACGAGGATCACCGGATCATGCCGACGATCGAGGGACGGAGAGCCACCTGGCCGAGGGCTGCCGCCGCAGAGTCGCTGAAAGGATCACAGTAGAATTCCACATGCGTCAAGCAGGGCGCGCCGCAGCCGCACGGCGAAATATCGGCCCGCTCGTTGCAATCAATCATCGCATGAGAGAGTTAAACCGAATGGACATCATTGCGCGCATGCCTGTCACGACGCGGCCGCCGGGATCAGCCGCATATTGAGCAGGCCGTGGTGCGGCTGGATATGCGTGCCGGGGGTGAGGCGCGAAAAGAGCGCGATCGGCGCGCGGCCCGGGATCACGGGCCGCGGCGCCAGTTCGAGTGCGGCGAGGGTCGCGGGACAGAGCACGTCCATCCCAGTCGGCGACGCACCGTGCTCATCGGCTAGAACGCACTCTCCGAGTTCCACGCAGCCGTGTGTGCATCAACACAGTCAAACCGCTGGCGGTCCCTAAGCTCGACACGCATCACCCCAACCCACCTGCAGCAGCCGCCAAGCCCCCAGGCGCAGAGCCGCATCAAAGCGCCCGAAGGGTACGTCTGCAGAAGCGGCACGTCTGCAGAAATCGCCTGAATACACACAGGCGCTCCAGCCAAGGGAGACGTGCCGCTGCAGCAACATACACTGCGTGGCAGTCGGGGCCCGCTCGCTGCTGTCATAGACCATGACGTCGAGACTGGTCAGCTGCCACAGCGCCAGTGGCAGCCGCAGTCCCACCAGATCGAGCTGCATGCTGCCTTCTGCATGGGTGACGTCAAGATGTCGATGCGGCAGTGCCGCTCCAGGCGGCGAGCGCCGTGCGAGCGCGGCGACATCAGCTGCGCAGTGTGACACGACGCGAGCTCGAACAGGTGCCCAGTCGGGGTCGCGCAGCGGGCGAGGTCGGCGACGTGCTCCGCGCACTCGGCTTGACGCGCTGGCGCTGTCGCTGAAAGCCCTCGCCGCGCGGCTGGTCAGCCGCAGGCCGCCGTCCCCTGACCAAGCAAGCGCCGCACGTGCTCCCCGACCTCGCGGGCCAGCGCAGGCGCTGCGCCGAACGGCCACAGCGTCGCTGCCTGGTTGGGAGCCAATCGCTGGTTCGAGCATTGTACGGCTTCCTGCTCAATGTCTGCCATGACATGAATGCCCGGTGCTGTGATCATCCTGGAGGATCATACGGGATTTAATTCTTTTCCTTCATAGCTGGTCAACTATTGATCATGTCCTAGTTTACTCATATGGACTAAATTAAGCCATGTATCTGTCAGTAAGTGGCTGGACGTCTCAGGTATACGGTACGGCAGTGCAGTAGCTCTTTAATATCTTTCAACCAGTATTTTACACAGAAGCAACCTGAAATAAATCCCTGTTGCTTGGTGCGCAATGTGAGGCTTTTCACTGTGACTAACAGTATTGACCCGCCCCTGGCCGCCCTCGCGCGCCGCAGCCCGAAAGGCTTTCAGGGCCGACATGTTCATGATGTGCGTTTGTGTGACGTCAAAGCTGTGGACAGCGGCGGCGGCGTGGCAATGCTGCGGCGCAAGGTGTCACACTTTTGCGACAAATAGGTGAGACAAGCTGCCTTCGCTGGCCGATGTGATTCATAGCAGCGTTCACCCCATTTGCACATTCTGAGTCGCACGCCTTACTATGACAAAGCAAGGCAACATTACTAGACTGAAAGCATTACGTACACCCAGCAGCCACCAAGAACTGGGGAGGGAATCCAGACCAGATCAGATCATTAATTAGGCCTAATAGAGACAGTTTGGCGAAAAATTTCGAATGTTTGGCTATCTTGCCTAACCAACGTCTGTAACCCATGGATAATAATAATATCGCTTACCTGCTACTGGGTGGGAATATTGGAAACCGGGAACTATTATTATCACAGGCAGTAAGCCTCATTGACCAAAAAATAGGGTAGTAACCACTTCCGGGCACTCGGTCAGGAGACTGCGTTTGATAGTGGCATTTGGGCACACTGTCCAGGTGTCCTGGCGCGAGTGCCACTCGAGGCTGTTCCCTCTAGGGGATATACACAAGTGCACCGCACTAGGTACATCATCTGCATGTGTGATGGCCACGATGAGCTTTTGGCGTACCAGGTTGGTAATGAAATGCTCCTGGGCGGGCCCGATCGAGCCCGTGACCCACAAAGTACCTATTCGGCTCAGAAAGGGGTAGATGATGTTGACCATCGTGTTTTCAAAGCCAAACTTGAGAATATTGGTACTGATGACTCGGTGAGTCTGAAATGGTACGTCCTCACCCGTTCCGGCACGCACCTCGGCTGCAAGAGCGGCACTGGCGACCACTGCTGCGAATACATGACCGGCGGCGTGGTCGCGGTGCTGGGCCGCACCGGCCTGAACTTCGGCGCGGGTTTCACCGGCCTTGGCATCGGGGCCTACCGGCCCTGACCGACCGCGATTTCGTCGACCGCTACAACCACGAGCTGATCGACATCGTGCGCATCTCGCCGGAAAGCTTCGACAACTACCGCCAGCACCTGAAACTGTGTCAAACGCACGGGTGCTCGCGCTCATCAGTATCGCTGCCGAGCGCGACATGCTGGATACCGACGAGGTCGCGCACATGCTTCATCGCCTTTGCGATGCTCGCGGGCGAGGTGTCGCAGACCGCAGCGTCCCAATAGCCGATGCCGATCAGCCCGCCGGTCGCGGCGACGCCCTCGATCTGTTCGTCGCTGAGGTTGCGGTTGACCTTGCACGTCGCCTGCACGCCGCCGTGGCTGGAGACGACAGGCCGAGTGTGCGGATGAACCCCCGCCATCGCAAAACTCACGATTCCCGCGCTGTTTTCAGGACCACGACTTGATACATCAGTTTGTGGTCTACCTAGCTAAATCTGGCGCGGGCCTGATAGGCCTTTTTGGAACCCAGCCTGCCCTATCAACCCATTGGAGTGGCGCATGGCAAGCTCAGCACATACGGGCGATTCGCGGACACGAGCCGCCGCAAGCCGTGGTCGTCAAACAATGCAGTGGGTGCATACAAGTCTAGCGGTCATACAATGAGACTCAGCGGTAACAGCTCGGCATCCCGAATCATGTCACAGGTTACCAGTTCCGGGCAACGATTATAGAAATGGAAGAGAGCGCGCGCGGCAAGGGCCGGTCAGCCCACAACAAGCACACCAAGTGGCAAGCATCAAGGGGAGTGGGTGTCATTTAATGATCAATTCGGTGAATGGCAGGAATGCGATAGCGTGACAAGCAAGGGTGTTGCTTGGCGGCTGGCAGGCGGGCGGGCAGGCAGCGCCTGCGGCGCGGGAAGCTGGCCGGGCCGGCAGGCTACGCTATAGAGGCCGGCGCTGCCCCCTGGCCCCTCCCACGCCGCCACGGCCGTTCGCAGACCTCATGCGATGCGGTGCCAACCTGCGGCAGGTCGACAACGCGATGACGATTCAGGCCGGCAAGGGCTTTGCCGCGACGCTGTTGAATACGAATGTCGAGGCGGTCGGGGAGAATCTGCCTTGCCCACCCACTGGTAAAATGACAAAACCCGCAAACGGGTTAGCCTGAAACAAGGGTTTGGGAGAGAAAAATGGCATTAGCGCCGGAAATCGCGTCGGCAGCGGAGCTCAAAGTGCAAGTCAAGTTGTCGCACAGAAACCAGGCGTGCGGCCAGTGTCCGCCACGCGGCCCCCTTGAGGTGGAAGCCGCCATCAACGATATTAAAATCAAGCCAGGTCAGCTGCGGCGCCCAGCTGGCGCGCGCCAAGGAAGCTATGGATGCGTCTGTGTGCCGGCATCGCATATTGACGGCTGTGCAAGGCTGCCGAGGCGCGCAGGCGATCGCCGCCACCACGGCGTCTCCGTCCGCCGAGCTTGCGCTGGTCTGCGATAGGCGCAGCTCCTGCAGGCTGCGTGTGAGCCCCTCGGCCGCAAGCAGCGCAGCGATGCCGCGTGCTGTCAGCACGACTGGTGGTGACGCTTCCCCGTGCAGGCCCAGCGTACGCAGCGACGGCAGAGCCAGCTTGCCGAGGGCCGTCGCGGCAGCGTCGCTAATCGGCCCTTGACAGCTGATAACAAAACGCCTAAGCAGGGCGCGTCGCAGCCTGCAGGTCGCAAATGTGGGCAGCTCCTGGCCGCGCATAACGAGCACTGTTGTCGGCCAATCCGGGGGCGATACCAACGCCCGCATGGTGGTGAACGAACGACCGCTGCGTAAGGTGATTGGCTGAAGCCGCTGGTTCCAAGATGCAGCTTGGTGAGGCGCGGCATCTCGAGCGCCACCAGTGCGCAGAGCTCTGGCAGGGTGACGTGGCCAAGCGTCAGCTCCTGTCGTCGGGGGAGGCGGCGGGGCAGAGCACGCTCGTTGCAGCAGCCGGCCGCCGTGAACAGCAGCTGCGTTGCAGAGTTCCATGCACGGCGTGCATCGACCGTCAATGCTCTTCGGGCCTGATGACGATCGCGACCGCCGCCAAGCAGATCATCGTCGACCGCCAGGACATCTGCGTCGCCGGCGGCATCGAAAGCATCTCGAAGGTCAGCGGCAGCGGCAAGGCGTTCATCGAAACCGACGCCGAGCTGATCGCGATGCACAAGGACACCTATATGCCGATGATCGGCACCGCCGAGGTCGTCGCCAAGCGTAGCTGCCGGGCTACGGCGATGTCGTCAAAACCGATGTCGGCACTCGCTCCAGTCTGTCGGGTGCCGCAGTGCCGCCGGCAGCCGCGGCGCAATTAGACGAGCGGCCCGCGCATTTGCCCACGGCGAAGTTTGGGGCGGTGATGCGGCAGTGCCGTCCCAGGCTGGGGAGCGCCGCAGCGAGCGCGGCGACATCAGCTGCGGAATGCGTTGCGACCGACAGCTCATGCAGCGCGGCCAGCCGTGGTGCGGCGCCCGCAAGGTCGACGATGTGCGCCGCACTCTTCAATTTCGCACTCTGCAGGCAGCTGTCGCTGAAAGCCCTTGCCGCACGGCTGGTCAGCCGCAGCGCTTGCACGCCTTCCGAATCCAGCAGCGCCGCACGCGCTCTCCGATCTCGCGGGCCGCGCAGGCGCTGCGCCGAATGGCCACAGCGTGGCTGCCGGCTGGGCGCACATCGCCCATTCGAGCATCGGCTTCACGCTCGGTTTGCCGTCTCTTTTATGGCCAGCGTTACTGGATCAACGATCCCTGGTATTACCGTCTGCCCCCGGCCTACGGCAATTATCGCTGGGTCCGCTATTATGACGATGCGCTGCTCGTCGACATCTACAACGGCCGCGTGGTCGATGTGATCTACGATTAGAAGGGAGTGGAAAAAACCATTCCCAGGGAACCAGGTCTACATCAACATGCATGAGATCAGGCATGTAGTGCGACTAGGGGGCACCCAAAAGTGCAGCGCAGACGACATGCATCCGCGTGTATGATATCTGCAGCAAATGTCCTGTGCTGCTCATTCCGCATGGCATTCCCTGTCCTGGCGCGTGGTCGCCATGACCGCAATGCCAGCGTGGGCCCAGCGTCACCTGAATGACTGATGAAGAGTGCCAGGGCGACGCACGGTCGAGCGCAGCATGACCAGGTCGCTGGTGTGCACATGCTACTGCGGAACTCACCGGCCCCAGCGGCGTCAGCATCGAACCCACGCCGCGCGTGGGAACGTCTGGCGAAAAGTTCGACGACATCGACGACGACTTCGCCCGCACCCTGCTCAATGAGTTCCGCGAGTGGTGCAAGCGGCCCGAAGTTACCCGCACGCTCAATTGGGCGCAGTGTCAGGAAATGGCCTGCCGCTCGTGGCTGCGCGATGGCGACCAGTTCGCGACAGCTGCACGCTGTCGCTGCTAGCAAGGCATATCTTGCAAACGGCATGCCCGCGTGCGCGCCTCGCCGCCACTTCATGGAAGCACCAAGAAATTGTGCAGTCAGCATGGTTGCACGCTGCCGCGCCGGTGTTGCTTCAACCCCATTCCCACTGCTATTTTCGCTCCTTGGACCCGTCTTAACCCAGTTTTCCCTACGATTCTTACCGCCCTATGTCGTAAGGAAGATAATCCTGTGCTACAGTCCGTATGATTCGCACTCGCAAGCGCCGCAATGTCTTCGGCCTGTACCAAACAATGTACCCGCAGCACGCTCGACCCGATCGACCTGACGGGTGCCAGCCCGCGCCGTATCGGCACGCTGGTGTCGCACGAAGGCATCATGCTGGAAGTGTCGGGTTTTCCGCAGCCGCTGGGCAGCAACGTCCGGATCAAATCGGCGAACAATGACTATGTCTATGGCGAGGTTGTTGGCTTTCGCGGCCAGAGCAGCCTCGTACTGCCGTTCGACAATAGCCGACGAGCAGCGGCCGCCGGTGGCAGGGGGAGCCTCATGCACGCCTTCGGCCCTTACCGATACTGTTGCCCCACGCTCTTTTTCTTTTGTCCGCAATTCATTCTGCCAGAGATGGTACATAACCATTAATTCTACTACAAGATAGTGGATGACCCGCCACAGCCCCCTTGTCGCTTACACGTTTGGGGATGCGCGCCGGCTCAGTACAGGCTGTCCAAGAGACGGAGCCACTGCACGCCGCGATGCCTGATACAGGCAGCAGTCGTGTGGAACGCGGCGATTCACCTGCCTTGGTGGTGGCAGCACGGATGCGGATGCCTGTTACATCGGCCTGATCGTAGGCGCAACATGATGGAGGCAGCGCGTGCAATGATTTGTTTGCGCACCGGAATTATTGGCTGTATGTAGCCTCAATACAGCACGTATGGTGTCACCAGAGGGCCATGGTCAATCAGTCAAAGGGTGGTATCTTCAAAATACACACGGTGGGATCAGCGACTGGGGTGAAGTCGTAACAAGGTAGCCGTAGGGGAACCTGCGGCTGGATCACCTCCTTTCTAAGGATTATGGCGGAAAGCGCCTGGCCTCGAGCCGGGAAGAGCTTCCACTATATTCTAAGAACATTGCCGCCGTCCTCATGTCCCTTCATTCTGGAACATACCCTTCGGGGTGTCAACCTCGGGCCCTGGCGACTGCCCCGTCTGCCTGCTCTTCTTCTATCGCCATTCAGCTCAGGGTGAGCCGAAATGGTGAATTTTCGTGACCCGGAGTGCAGCGTACTTAAGGTACGCGAGCACCGGAAGCGCGGGAAATCGCCATTTGCAGGCCGCCATGGGGTGAATGGCGGTACAACCTAGTCTTTCCAACCCCGGCCGACATGACGGGCTGATGCAGCAATGCCGCCGCCGCAGCGATCTTCTCGTTAGCGGGCGGCTGCGCGTCCTGGCCGCCGGACCGATATTCTGATTGTCCCAGCATTTCGGAGATGCCTGTAATCACGTCCTTAGCCGACGGGCGAAAGAGCATCGAGCTCAGCGTTCTGATCTATAATATCGAAGGCTTGCCTTGGCCAGGCGCGCATGCAACCGCCGCCACTTCTGCGTCTCCGTTCGCCGAGCAGTCGCTGTAGTGCCATAGCCAAGCTCCTGCAGGCTGTCAGTGCCCCCTCAGCCGCAAGCACTCGCCGCTGTGCCCCGTGCTGTTAGTGCGTCAAGGCACCAGCCTCAAGTTCACAAGCAGAATCACCCCACGCAGCGTCGGCAGAACCAGCCGGCCAAGGCCGGCTGCGGGCATCGTCGACGGGTCACAGCCAACTCGCACTGTCAAGCCATGCGCGTCGCAGCCTGCAAGTTCATCACGATGGCGGGCTCCCCGCAGCCGATGCTGAGCTTAATCGCAGCTGTCAACCATCTGCGCATATCATTGCTGGCGGGCGGGTCAGACGCTGCCGCGCTGCGCCAGATCCGAGTTGCCTGTATTCGCTGCTTTGATGAAAAATCAGCTTGGTAAGGCGCAGCATCGCCATCGACGCAGTGCGCAAAGCTCGTGCGGAATGACGTTGCTGAGGGTCAGCTCCTGTCGGTGCGGTCGTCAGAGCAGAGAATCTCGTAGCAGTAGAAGCGTCGTTCACAGCAGCTGCACCGCACCGCCAGGGTTTCACGCAGGCGTGCCTCAACACAACGACACCACCAAAATGCCGACAAATTGATGGCGAGCCCCAAGCTGTACGCGACTTTCCTGCTGTGCTGCAATGGCCGCCAAGTCCGCAGGCGCATGCCGCGTCGAATCGCCGACCGCCACGACTTCGAAGCCCGTTCTTCTTCGACGACACACTGGCGCTCGAGCAAAGCGCCGACGCGCCGCTGCAGCGATATAGACTGCGTGGCATTCGAGGGCCGCGCTGATCCTGCTCGACGCTGTCATTGACTATGACGTCGAGATTAGTCAGCTGCTGCAGCGCCGATGGCAGCCGCAGCCCCACCAGATCCAGCTGCCCGCTGGCTCCAGCATGCATAACTTCAAAACTGTCAATGCGACAGTGCCGCCCCAGGCTGGGGAGCGCCGTGGCGAGCGCGGCGACATCAGCTGCGCATTCTGTATGACGCTAAGCTCGCGCAGCGCGGCCAGCCGGGGCGCAGCGGCGGCGAGTCTGCGATGTGCGCCGCACAATCGACACGGACGCGCTGCAGGCAGCTGTCGCTGAAAGCCCTCGCTGCGCGGCTGCGCCGCAGGGCTTGCACGCCTTCCCAACCCAGCAAGCGCAGCACTCGCTCCCCAACCACGCGGGCCACGCAGGTGCTGCGCCGAATGAGCCACAGCATGTCTACCGGCCGGGAGCACTCGCTCATCTGATCATCGAGCGGCTTCCTTGATCGCGATTTGCCCTTCCGCCTTGGTGCCTGGGGCTGTGATCTTGCACCACTGGTGACGAGATGTGATCGAGACGGTGACTGCCGAAAACGACACCGGGGCAACGACGGAAATTTCGATAAGGAGAAGCTGCGCAAAGCATATGACCGTTAGCCTATGGCAGGACACATCTGAGGAATAATCTACCAGAACTGGATGCTGACATCGAAAAATCTCTTTAAAAGGAGCCGCGCTTGTGAATGGATATCGTACTAAACAACATCACATACTCGTCCACGCAGAACTTTTCTGAGCTTGTGAAGGTCAAGCACAGTGGTAGGCAAGCTAGGCGACTGGGGAGATCATGAGCACGCCGTCGTAGTCCAGCGCAGACGGCATTGGACGTCGCATATCATCATGTGCAACACATGTGCTTCTTTTGCTTCATCGCATAATTGGTGAAAAAGCTCAATGGAGGGAACGCTTTGTTGTCCTGCCAGTATTTATAATAGATCATCGCTATATCGTGTGCCATAGGCTCTTCGAAAATACTGATGTCAATTTCTTCGAAAAAGTGGGTAGCTACCGTTTTGCCTGCTTCGTACATTTTATCGCCATGCTCGATCAGCTTGCTTGGATAGCTTAGAGCGCTTCGGCGCCAGCGATGATTTCGATGAGTTCGGTGGTGATCGCCGCCTGACGCGTGCGGTTGTAAACGATGGTCAGCTTGTTGATCAGGTCGCCAGCGTTGCGTGTCGCATTGTCCATCGCGGTCATCGACGCACCCTGTTCGGATGCGGCGTTTTCAAGCAGACCCTTGAAGATCTGGATGGTGACGTTGCGCGGGAGCAGGTCGGCGTCCGCATCGTGTTTTCCAACCGAAGAGTCCATGGTAATTGAGCTACCTTGTACGTCACGCAAGTCCAATCTACAGTAGTTTCAACGCATCTGAGGTCTATCAACATGGCAACCAAGCTGCTGGCGTGACAGCAGCTGCCAGCTTGCAGGTGAGTGCCACGGCTCAATGCGGTGATGGTGTGTGCATGTCGCTGCGAGCCGGGCGCATGGAGGTGGGGGAAGGTGTCTGTGGAATGCTAAAGTCCCATCACTGTTGCAGCAATCTACAGCTGGCTGCGTAATGCAGCAGAAGGCTGCACGCCGGCAGGTACACTATCATCATATGAAGTCTGCAGTCGGTGGTGAGTTGGTCAACAAACAGTCGTCCCCACTCCCAAAAGCAGCTCAGCTCCATAAAAGTGCGTGTAATTTTCTGCTCAGGGATAAAATCCAGGATAACGCCATTCGCAGCAAAGACTACCTGTCCGTTGTAAACAGTTTCATACCGCCAGCTACCATGTTCCCGGTTCTCCAGCTTTATCAACTTTAAGCCTGCTGTCCATCCGATTGTGCACACGAATTTATTCTTGCAGCTATCGACACTGCTTCGCTGTCTACCATACCTCAGCGCTTCAGCCAGAGGCAATCACGCTGAGCTCTCTCTCTGTCGCCGCGTTTTGCCTCTACGCCGGTGTATTCTTGATTAATCATAAGCTGACGAGCGTCGTTTCATGTTGCGTGCCATCGAGGAGGACGCCGTGCCATAAGCAGGCGCGCGCGTGCGCACCCTCCATGCGCTGCGCTCGCACGCCTCGCCAATGCGGCCGAGGCTCCGGATAATCTCCCCTGCGGCTCGATATCGAATTTCCTGTATCGCTCCAGCAGCCCTATGGCGTTGGCGTGCGTTCGCATCGAAGCGTGCCGGCATGGGCGCCGTCCTGGCGTACACAGCATTGGTAAACAAGCCACGCCGCAGGTGCGCCGGGGACGGTACGCCGGTGGCCAGCGCTTTTGGCCTAGACGGAGCACCGCGATGCGCTCTACACGAGACGCAGGAGCAGCACCATGCGTTCTGTCCTGCAGTTGCAGTGACCACCGCCGCGCTGGCAGGCCGCAGCAGCAGGCCCAAGCACAGCGCATGCGCGTCCCCTCCATCGCCGGCTTGCGGCCGCACTCGAGCCACGCTCGCGCCTCTTGCCGTAGGACCGGGCTTTCTCGGGAGCAATGGGAGGCGGCCGTGACAGAGGACGGCGCCATTGATGGCTTTGAAGCCCTGGCACGAGATTTCGCAGCGGGTGCGCGTGCCCATTCGGGCAGCTGCGCGGCAGCTGCTGCCACCAGCACTTCAGCATGCAGTTGGAGCATGATGAAGATGTTGTGGAAGGCGCTTTTTGCATGAGGAGACACCGACAGGTCCTCCGCGGCACATGGCACCCGCTGCAGCCAGGTTCTGTGAAGCTCGCAGAACCTGGCTGTCGCTTCAAATCCTTGCCCTCCCACGCACACCCCCAGGGGCTAGATCCCGAGCTGCGGTCGGAAGTGTGGCCCTTCTTGCTGGGCCTGTTCACCCCCGAGTCCTCGCATGAGGAGCGGCGGCGCCAGCACGCCCTGATGGTGCAGCAGCACCAGCAGCTGCTGCTGCAGTGCCAGGCGCTCGAGGCCGCGCTGCGCGACTGCGTGCGCGCGCGCGACGCGGGCGACGCCGCGGCCGCGGCGCTCGACGGCGGCGCCCCACAGCAGCAGCAGCAAGCAGCCAACGGATCGGCGAGCCCCCAGCAGCAGCAGCAGCGCAGCAGCAGCAGCAGCAGCTGTCGCCGGAGAAGCCGAATGGGGGAGGCGGCGGCGCGGCGGCGCCGCCCTTCGAGCTGCCGGCGCAGGTGGTGCAGTTTGCTGAGCGCACCGCATCATCGTCATTGACGCGGTGCGCACAGACTTCCGCAAGCACTCTGTTGCGGGCGTCTACGCAGCGCTGCGGCCACCCACACCATGCACGCGGCGACGGCGGCGGCCGCACTGGCGGGCGTGGACGCCGATGCGGGCGCAGCGCCCGTGTCAGTCGGCGACGCTGTTCAGCGCGCGCCTGGCGTTCGACCTGCTCGTTTTCAGCTGGGTCGTGGCGGCTTGGGAGCCACCCAGGCGGCGTGTGGGTCGCGGCCACGCCGCGGCTGTGGGTCAGCGAGATCGCGCAGACGGTGCTGGACAGCAGCGGCCACCTGGGCGAAGAGGTGCGGCGGCAGGCGGCGCGGCTGGTGGCGCTGCTGTCGGCGACGCTGTGTTTGACCACTGTCACGGGCTACTGCCGGGGCATTATCCAGGTCAGCAACAGTACTTTTAAAGATTGCCGCAGGGCTATAGAGCTCAACGATTATCCCGGCTACCCCCGGGGCTCCTCCTGTACTATTTCAAATATGAACTTCCTGACCACCAATCCCCTGGCCGCCACCAATGCCGGCTTGCTTTTACAGGACTTCCCCACGGTATCTGCCTTTCGACCGAGCGGGATGTACTCATTAGCAACTGTACCTTTAAGAATACCATACCAACCACGCACTCACACGCCAGCATGTCTGACCTGGCGCTGCCGCTGCTGGTGCTGCTGGACGACGACGCTCTCGCCTTCAGGTGCTTCGCCGCCCTCATGCGCACCTTGAACGCGCGCGGCAACTTCGCCGTCGGCGAGAAGCGTGCATCTTCGGCCAGCTGCGGGCGCCGTCCGGCGGCTGGCGCGGTCGGACCGCGTGCTGGCGCACAACCTGCAGGCCATGGGGGCGGCGGACTGCCTTTCGCGACCGCATGGTGGACGACATCACTGAGGCTGGATTTGCCAATTGCTCAGGTGGGGGTCGGTTCGCTGC
>NNCB01000741.1:0-14608 GCA_002317545.1 Scenedesmus quadricauda | reverse complement strand
CACCAACTGCACCCCTGCTGCACCCGGCCCATCAACGAAACAGGTACCTACTCGGGCGGCTCCGCTACGCGCCCAACCGCCCAGGCGACTGTGCTATACAACCTGCGCAACGAGCCGTGGATCATGTACGGCCTGAGCGGCATTGTCCGCGAGCGGCCTCTACCATCTGCTGGATCAGCGGGTCGTCGCTTTCCATGAAGGCACGGTGCATCGCGAAATTGCCGACCCCGGCGCAGAAAATGGCGATGAGCGCGATTACCATAGGTTTGCAAATGGGGCAGGCGGGGTGGAAATGCCAGCGACATTCGGGTTATAGGGGCGCACCGTTCGCGCACCGGCCCCGCGCGACCGATCGAACGAACCCGGCTTCTGCCCCCAGCAGAAGGACGTCTTCGGTGACAGCTCCCCGTGCCGCCTTCGCCTTCCAACATTGGGTCGGCGTGTTCACCTGCTCATGTGGTTATGCTATACGCGCAGCTTCCATCCGGACACGGGCAAGGTTGGAGCGCCGCGGTTTCAAGCAGGTTCGGCCCATCGCTCGGATCCGTCCTGGGCGAAATGGTCGCTGCAGGCTGCTCCTTGCGGGAGATCGCCCGCAGGCTGGAGATCGATCCCAAGACGGTCCTCAAGCTGGCGGCCGAGTTTGGCACCAGAACCCGCTGGAAAGCGGCGTCGGATAGATCACCCGGATCGCCTAGGAAAGCTCCTACAGCCGTCGCGAGATCACCAGAGCCCACTAGGAAGCGATCGCCCCGCTGCTCCCGGGAACTGGACCAGCTGGCGCGCTGCAAGTGCGCGCTGCCCCTGGCCACCATGAAGACGCTGGGGTGCCCGATGCCGCCGGCAGACCTGGATCTGCTACAGAGCGGCGAGGCCTGGAAGAACTACGGCGCACTCGGCGCGCTGATGTCCAACACGCGCCATGGCGGCGAGCTGATGGACAAGCACTTCGACCCGGTGGTCCTGCGCCTGGTCGGCCTGCTGAAGAAGGCCATGCCCGACTGCGGGGGCCGAAGAGGACATCTTCTGGGGCTACCACTTCGTCACCGGGGCGCTGATGCCAATCGCGTACCGGCCGCATCGACCGCCTCTCCTTGTCCCCAGCCCTCGCACCCGCGCCTCGACCCCAGTGGTCCAGCCTGTCAATGGCAGTCGTGGGAAAGGCGTCACGTCGTGAGCATGCACTTCATGGCCGCCTCAGTGCCGGCGGCGGCGGCGGCGGCTTCGATCAGCCGACTGATTTTTCGGTGACGCTCACTGGATCACCAGGCTCGTGAAATAGACATTGTCGATACCCCCAAATCCCTCTTTTTCGCGCAGGACGTCGTTGATCGCGCGGTCTTGCCGCTGCACCGTTGTTTCCCCTGCGATGTCGAGAGCAGCGCCGGATCCTGTTCGGACAGCACCATAAGGACGACCGAGCCAGTGCTGCGAGCGCCCACGACGACGCGCGCCGCGTGCCGACAACATAGTCCACGCCTGCTGCGGCTCCGCCAGGCCAACCCCCCGCGAACCGGCGCTGAATTTCAGCACCAGCAGCATCATGATGTGGTTGGAGACCATGCTACCTTGGTGCTGTTGCTGGCATCGAGCAAGTTAGTAGCCCGGATAACCCTTACCCGCTTGCCCGTTTCTCCGCCGTAGCCCGGCGTACCGTTCAGGATGGTTAGAAACTTGTTGTAGTCGCTAGTACCCAATTCCGCCATGAGGTCTTTTGTCAAGTTCCGCCACAAGATGCATTGTGTTTGATTTTCTACCGGATGCTGGTGAGTAAGCCTGTCAAACGCTGCTCACAATCAGCATAGCAACAAGAAAGGAAAATAACTTCTTCATCGGATTAAATTTTGAAGTGAAATGAAAAAAAGGAATAGCAGGCCGGCTACATGGCAACCGGTGCCAACTGTGGTCTGCCAAGCGTCCTGAAAGACTGCGCATGAAGGCAACAATCTGCCCAGGAGCCAATTATTGAGGAACTGGAAAAAGAATCCAAAAGTATTCCGGGCGCTGTGATTGAATTCTTCCAACCACCTGCAGTTCCCGGCTATGGTGCCGCTGGAGGTTTTGAATTACGCCTGCTGGATAAAACCGGTTCCGGTGATTATAAAAAATTGGGATCTCCATGCAACTTTCCCGGTGGTCAAGGCCGATTGCTTCGTCATATCGGTAGCACCACATCAGTCGGCTGCAGCTGCAATGAGGATGTCTGCGGTTTCCCGTGGAGCGGTCACCATCATATCGTGGCCCGATGCGATCTCTACGCGGCAACCCCCGGTCGCTCACGGTTCCGACCACCCGCAAGCTGGACGAGGTGCAGTCGCCGTGTGCCAGAAGCAGAGATCTAGGCGAGAGCACCGACTGGGGCGTGATGCTGATCGACGGCGCGATGATGGTCACCACGCGCGACAACTTCCTGTACCACGAGATGGTGGCGCACCCGGCGTTGTTCACCCATGCCGACCCGCGCGGAGCTGGTGATCATCGGCGGCGGGCTGCGAGCACCCTGCGCGAAGTGCGGGTTGTGCAAGACGGCTGTAACAAACTTGCGAAAGATAGAGGAGCCGTGTGGTACAGCAATAAGATGGAGCCGACGGCTCGTCGCCCCACTCTCCGGTGGGGGGCCACTGCGCTTCAGGGCTCACTGACATATCCATGCCCGCCACTGTTGGCGTAGCAACGTTGTAATGCATGCTCAGCGGGGCCGTTCGGGGCGAGGGCTGGGCCCCTCGCGACCACGGCAGTCGCGATCGCAGACCTTTGCGAAGGCTAGGTCCGCTCACCGCGAACACGATCGCGCCGTTTCAGCGCCCAGTTGATGGTGGCCACGAATGTGTCCAATGCCGGGGGAGGCAGGGTGAATGGCGCGCAGGGAGGCCACGGCACCCGAGCATGGCATCAGAGATCCAACTCGCGTCGGCCGAGGCGGCCATGGCCAGCGCCGGGAGGCGACCGACACGCCCGCCGTGGTGGCCACACGCTGCACGGCCATGCGGATGCGCTGGGCGGGCTTCAGCGGCGGTGCGGGCCGCGGCTTGCTCATGGTCGCGCGAGGGCACACGGTTGATGCTGGTGTGTTCGACGAGCTGGTGTGACGGAATGACTCCGGGATGAAGGCGCTGGCGGCAATGGCTCGCATTTATGGACTCGACCACTGCCTGGGAGTCTGACGGCCTTTTCGATCTCAGACGGCCTTCCCGCAAAGGGCCGTTCACATAGAATCGTCACATTGCCTGATCGGCTCTGGCCAAGGCCAGGCTTTGCTTGGCCGTAGATCGGTACATGACCTGACCTCAGCTACAAAGACGCGAGACCATGCTTTGATGTGCGTATCAATGAGTGCAGTTGGATCATCGGAATGGTTTGATGCTTCACAGCTCGAGACCAGCTCACTCGCCATTGTCGAACGTCGCTCTTCCATGTATTTCTGTACAATGGGACGGTGGGCGGCAGCAGAGTACGGGGGGCTCAGACGCACACCTGCATTGCTCAAGACATTGATGACTATGAATTCAAGTTTTTGTGGGCCTGCGAAGCTACACCAAGTCGTTTAGTCCCGAAGCGGTGGCGGAGTATAGTAAGAACAATCTGGAGATTAGCAGTAGGCTGTTCGCGAGCTTTCTGTCCAACCGTCCTGTCAGCTGCACCGCTGAGAAGTACTTCACCTCTGACCTGCTGCACTATCTATGGCTACCGACGTGTATCATGCACAACCGATCTGGCTGTGCTACTGTACCGGTGGCGCCGTTTTACAACAACGCTTGGCCTGCCAGCGCCAGCTGCATTGGGTGGCAGGGATGGCGCCACGTGCGCGTTGGCTCTGGCACCGGACGAAGATGCTGCACAGCTAGACAAAAGACTGGCGCCGCACGACGAGGATGGCAGGCGTCCCGACTAACAAACGCAGACAGGGCCCATTTCACTCCAGTCGAATGGCTGCCACTGAAGCACCCCGGCGCGCACCAGATCCTGGACACGTTTTCCTCTTTTTCCTCAAACCAGCGCGACCGCGGCAGCCGTCCGTCAAATTCGCACGTGCAGGTACCGCCTCAGTGCGGCGATCTCCATCTCGCTGTACCCGGTCGCGGTAGCGCCACCGAATAGACGTATCGATAGGAACGCGTCGTCAGCCGTTCGTCATAGCGGGGAAATTCCTGTGGATGATCGTGGATGACGGTGCGGGTCGTGGTTCGCGCCGCCGCATCGTCTATCGCTCTTGGTCTAGCCTGGCCCCTTTGAAACTAAATGAAAAAGAGGCACAGGCGGGCAGCACTCAGGCGCACCCATTGTCATAACTCTGCCCCAAAAGCGCGGCGAACGGCCGCGTGCGAGGATTTTGTGAGGGCCGCAGGGCTATCCAGCATTGCAAGGCGCGACGATAGATATGCGTTGGGGCGCGCCGGGGTTGGGGCCGCCGGGACCGGCTCCACCGCGCGTGAGGTGGCCGTTGTCGACGATCTTCGCCAGCGCGCGGATCTCGTTGTCGGGATCTCGAAGCGGAAATCCAGGGTCTTGTACGGGTTGTCCCAGTCGCCCAGCACGCCCAGGCGCTTGAAGTCCTTGCGCTGGATCTCGATCTGCGATTCGGCGTACTCACGGCACTTCCGGCGGAACTCGACCGCATCGAGCTTCACCCCGACCTTGCCGAACTTTCTTCTCGATCGGAGATCGATCGGCAGGCCGGGTCTGACGGATGTGGTGGGGGCTGTCGCCGTTGAGGCGCCGAGGTCGATCGGTGATGGTGGTGGTGGCGGCGGGGGCGGCGGCAACGGCTGCCGCCGGGGCAGCACGGCAACACCACGGCGATGCCCGCCGACGAGGGCACGGCTGTGTTGCAGGAGCGCAGGCGCTCGGCCCCAGGTCGATGAAGTGAGCGCTACGAGGGCGGATCTTGGCGATCGAGGCCGCTGCCGACGACCTGGAGGTGACGGCGTGGACCGAGCACGAGGATGGCTCGTTCGAGTTTATAGGAATTATTGGCCTGCGAGAAGTGTCCCACTGGTGCCTTTTTTTTCGTGTGATATATTTGACCAAACAGTATTCATGATACCTTCCGCGCGCGTTGAGGGTCATCACGCAAAAAAACAAATCGACCGGCGACGACCGGACGCCGTGTCTGCAGTGCCGCCTCAACACTGCCAGGTGTACACCTTGCTCGAGCAACATCGCAGGCCAGAGCAGAGTACCCGTTGAATGTGGCCACCTGTTAGGGGGCAACAAGACAAGTGTTGATCAAGACGCGGTGAAGTGCGGCGGCAGGCTTCAACTGGCTGCCACAACTGTCAGCTGAGGAGGGATTCGGCAGCCAACGCTATTGAGAATTTTGACATCGGGACGCGTACGCGCTGCTGGCGACGATCCTGCTGCCGCACGACTACCTCAACTTCGTGCTCACGGGCGAGTGTGCGATGGCGACGGGCCGGGGACGGGCGACGCCTCCGGCGACGGCTGGCTCGGGCGACGGCACTGGCTCGGCGACGGCACGGCTCGGGCGACGGCACTGGCTCGGGGATCGCACGGGCTCGGGCGACGGCACTGGCTCGGCGACGGCACGGGCTCGGGCGACGGCACAGGCTCAGGGGACGGCACGGGCTCGGGGGATGGCACAGGCTCAGGGGATGGCACTGGCACGGGGGTGGGCACAGGCGTCGGGGTCGGCACGGGCTCCGGCGCCTGCTGGGCGACAGCAACCTCGGTTCCACCCTGGGCGGGCTGGGTGGCCTCGACCACGGCCTGAGAAGTGGTGGGCTGCAGCGAATCCGGATCGAAGGGGCGATGGAACTGAATTGGGTGAGTTGGTGTTGTCTGAGGTCGGGAGCGTGTGGCCCGACCTTGGGGACATGCGCACAGCTGCATTGAGGCCCTCGCTGACTGAGTGGGGGGCGGGCGACACGCCTCTTGAGGCCTCCAGGGGCGCCGCTGAGCCGCGCGCGGTGCCCAGCCCAAGTTGTACCGGACTTGATCCGCCCTCGAAGTCGCGGAGTTACGAATGCAGCTATTCTCACGCGCCGGCCGTGTCCGTCGAGGTAGGTATCTGGGCCATCGCCGCCGACCGGAACCGCCGGGCCCGGGCAGCCCGGGCCGTAGAAGTCTGGGCGAGCGTGGTCGCCCTCGGCGAGTTGACGGTGGTCTTGGTGGCGGATGCCGCAGCTGACCGGCCGACACGGACCGGCCCGTGGCGGTGTAGCGGGTCGGCACTGGATGCTGCTGCGGCAGCAGGGCGGGTGGCCCGTTGAGACACACGTAATTGTGAGCGACGCGAGTGTTTTCGCCTTTTCCGTTTATCACCCTGAAATCAAATCCGTGAAGATGCATTGGATGCCGCATCATTGAATTATTATAAATGGCTAATCCGTAGAATTTCTCCTTTTTTTACAGGTATTTTGTCAGTTTCCGAAAGTATTTTATTATCCATGCTCCATACATAGCGGTTCATGTTGCCAGTAAGTGTGAATTTCAACTCTTTTACAGGCGCATCAAGGTGCACATCAATCTCGCACACACCTTTTTGCCTCACTCCCTTGACAACCGCGCCCTCAAAAATCCGTAAGCGGCGGCTAACCCGCTGGTCGCCTCGTCAGACTTGGTGATGAACTCGCGCTTGTGCGGGCTCGGCTTGATGTCCGACGCCGGCGCTCCGCTCGCACGGCACTGGAGCTGCGCGCCAGATGCCTAGCCGTAGGTGGGCTCGCACGATCTCAGGTCTAGCGGATGACAAGTCCGACTTGTAAGGGCGTGCTGGGGGGGGGCTCAGGCTCAGGCCGGCTGAGGCCAGCGGTGAGGAGTGCGAGGAAGTGCAAGGGCAAGCAGCATTGTTATACACGCACGCCGGGCTGCAGAAAGTACTTGCGCCGAGTTCGGCAGCATATGATTTAACCAGGTGTTCGTGCTGCCAAGCGGCCGTGCGCGTGTTGCACTGGACAAGGCGTGGCGGACGCCGTCGATAGCCCTGATTCTGGTTGTGCGCGTCCCCGGGCCCTTGCGAGGCGCAGTGCCTTGCCTTGATGCCGGTGATGCAGTTTCCATCCGAGTACAGATCGACCTTCGTGATCCAGCCCGCAGTTTGGCTGTTGGGGTGTGAAGATAGTTGCGTCAGGCAGCACGGATGCGCATGCGTGAAAAGCAGCCGGCAGGCTGCGCCGGCTTGGGCAATTGTGCGGAGGTGCAGGTAGGCAGAGCACGGCGACAGAGCTGTCCGCACGGACCGGCCTTTCGCGTGGCCCATGGCAACCTGATGGGCGGGCAGATGCTCGCCAAGGTTGCGCTGTCGGTGCTCGTCATTCCTTTCGTCATCACCGGTCTGGTCGCTCTCGGCCGCAGCCTCGATGCGAAGAACGCCGGTGATGTCTGACCCGTAAACGTGTTGCAGTTGGCTGAAAGCAGGTATCAAGGAGGATACATGGTGTTTTTCATGGAAGACACCCGGAGCGAGGATGGGCCGAACAGCTGAAGGGCCGCATTGCGCTGGCGGCACGCGTCAGGACAGTTGAGGCGGGCTGCTCTGCGGTGTAGGCGGGGCTGACCGCCGGCTGGCGGTTCGCAATTCGCAGCGCACAAGCGGGGCTCGGCTGCAATCTCACCGACCCTGGGTCAGGGCGCCGTAAATCCGCGCGCGAGCATCTGCGCAGGGGGCATGAAGGTGGCAACGGGTACGCCGCTTGGCTCGTGCCGGCCACGTGGGCGTGCCAGCAAGGCTGCACGCCATCCGTGGGAATTGCTGGGCAAAGTGAAGATCGCGTGTGGGGACTGACACCCGCATGCGCCCTGGGCCGCGGTAATGGCTGGAAAGTTGAGCAGAAACACGCTTAATAAGGTAGCGGGACTGGCTCGCTGGCAAACCGGCAGAGGAAAACGGAATGGATTGAATGAACGATGCAAGCGGGCAGTTCCCCAGAGGTGCATCTCTTTGCAGTCCATTGCCGACCTGCTGGTCGAGCGACACAATCCTATCTGACCGGGGCATGGTTGCGAATCGATACCTATACGGTTCAGCAGCCTAGCGGAAGACCACCGTCTTGCGCACATCGATCAAACACGCATGTTCAGCGACCCAGCGCAAACCGTTCGCCTACACCGTGCACTCACATCGACAGACCATGCGCGTAAATTTATCCTCCACACGACAGGTGTCCGCGGCTCGCGGACACAGTCGCGCGCATGGGCGCTGCGAGTCGCTTGGTCACGAAATGCGGCCACCAGCAGGGATCGTGGTGCCGGCATCCAGTCAGGGGCTGTCACCTCTATGCTCAGACTAAATTCAGAGTTCCAACGCTAGACTCATCTATTGAAAGTCAGCTGGAAGCGTCTTCTTTGCTTGGCAGTACTGGTAAGCTGTCGTGCCAAATGCTGCTTTGGCAAGCAAAGCACGCAGGAGGCCAAAAAGCTTGGTTCAACATATACCGCTTCAGGTGAACGTTGATTAAAGTATCCGGTAAATAACGGTAAGCCTCCTGTTGCGTTCTCATACCAACGAATTAAATTAGTCGGGTTTGTTGGTGTAGCAGATAACTGAACAGAACCCGGACCACACCTGGAGCCTGCATTGACCGTTGGAGTGGCCGGTGATGTAGTAATAAGCTCCGCTACAGAACTGGTCAACACCAGGGTGTTGTTACAGAATACCTGACAACGGAAATAACGTAGCCGCTGTGACAGCTCTTGGTGTTCGGTATGAACCTGCAGCTCAGCTTGCGCCCGCTGATTGGACGATTTGCACGTGTCTCTCTATTGTATACCGTGTTGGCCGGCATCAGGATAGCCTCTCCGCAACACCACACATCGCAGGGCCGTACTTCGGTTGCAAGATGGTTTGCCACAGATACACCGACGCTTTGAATAGGTGCGCGACCAGCTGGTTGTGCCGATAATCGTTCACCCGACCTGCAACCCGGCATGGTTGTTCCTTTGATCATGGGCAGCGACAGCATATCGGCGATGCCCGGTTCCATGAAGTTTCCGGTTTTGGTAATCTTTTTGTCGCCCAGCGTTAGCAGATAATCCCCGGGAAAGCCCGACGTGACAACGTGTTTGAAATAGCTGCCGTAGCTGGTGCGAAGTTCGGGTGCCAACTCCATCGCCTGACTGCCCCAGGTCTCTACTGTTCCGTTAAAAGTCTGGTTTTGCATTACTTTCGCAATGCGGTCATAGTTTTGATGGGCTTGGTTGAACGAGAGTTCATGCAGAAATCCGACTAGCGCCGATCAACAATGCTAGCGGCCATGCCCCTGCCCATGCGTGTTATGTATTCGTAATGAGAATCAATGTCCCAGCAGTATTAGAAAGCCAGGTATCGCGTTGCGGTCATCCACCCTGCCAGTAGCGCCGAAGGTACATATAGACCTGCGCCGTGGTGATTCGCTTGAGTTGCGGGTCATCACCCTTTCTCGCCTTCTCAACGGCATCTGATATCAAAGTGCCGCGCCGATCTGCACTGAAGATGTAGGGCACCTCAGTCACCAGCGGGCGGATCATTTTCCAGGCGCGGTCACGCCGGCTTTTATGCGTTTCCTTCAGCTTGTCTTGCATAGAAAGTTTGCAACCATCTATCTACAGGCGTCATGGCGTTTTGTTCAGCCGGCAGCATACAGTCGCATTGCAGCTGGTGTTCCGCAACCCAACAGCGCCAGAGCGTCCAGTCCAGAGCCGCAGTGGGCTTTCGGCCCCGCACCCATTGTGGTTTCGGAGCCTGCCGGGCTCACGCAGGCAATTCAGGAATACTGGACTCATGCCTCACCCCGCCTTCCTCGGTCACCCCGTTGTCCGTCCCTTGTGCGGTCGTCATGCCGTTGCTACGAGAGTCCCTCGTGTCACCTCTCGCCTGTTCACTCCGCCTGCCAGCGCACCCGCGACGGCGGCTTTTTCCCAAACTCTCGTCCCGCCGCGGACACGCGCGCGCCGCCCTGACAGGGCGTGGTGGGGGGCCGACGGCGGCGGCGGTGGCGCTGGGCGGCAACCTCGGGGGCGTCACCAGCTTCCTGCTCAGCCTCGACGGCGGCGTGCTGGCGGGGCGCCTGAAGCTGGACGTGCTCGTCCCGTGCGAGGCCTGAAGCGCTGCGTTGACGCGCAGAATGGATTCGGTGGGCCCCTGGGGCGCTCCCTTGCCACGCCTCGTGCTGCGCGGGGCTTTGCGTGGCCTCTCCCTGGTGCAGCCGCTGTGCGGCTCGCGTCGGTGTCGATTCCCCGAGGTGGTCTTCACGCCCAAGGCTTCGAGCCCGATATTCTGGTGTTCGGGACATGCGCCGAACACGCTGATGCGTCCTTGCACCCCCACCTTCGCACCTAGCTCCGGCACTGGTCACACCCACACACCTGCCCCACTCACGACGATCCACCTGGCCCCCAGAGTTCCAGTACCCCGCCAACGGCTGGGTGACCAGACGCTGGTGCAGCGCGCGGCGCAGCGTGCTGAGCGCGAGCGCGCCCGGACCTGCCGGCGCTGCGCGGGGACGAGGCGGCGGCGGCGGCGCGGCGGCGGGGCGCGCTCGACCCTGTGGTGGCGTTCGGCCCGGCTGGCAGCACGTGAGCCAGGGGGAGGGGCGGGTTCCTGCGCGATGCCTGTTTGAAGAAGCCTATGCAGTTGGCCGATGCCAAATAGAGCGCGTGGACAGTACGTGGATGGAGGGGACGGGCGCGGACGTGGCGGTCGTTGGCCTGAGCCGCACCCGCCGAAAGCAACGCGTGTACATGACAGCCAACGCCGGACACGGCAGCGAAGCCAGCGCCAAGCCCCAACCCGCCCGCGGTGGTCGCCCTTCGGACCTCCAGGGGCGAGGAGAACGGGGCTGTAGAGCGGGATCACATGGTCGCCCGGCTTCACGCTGGTGACGCCCGGCAACCTCGGACGAGGCGGCCCTGAGGTTCCTCAACACCACGGCCGCACCCCCCGGCTCGGGCTTCACGGGAACCCTCCTCTCGTCGTCACAAAGGTGGGCTGCACTCGCGGCCGCTACATCGTGGCTATCTCTACTGCGTGGCACGAATCAGGCGGCCGCACTCATGCACGCCAGCGTGGCAAAACTTCTACCGGCCTCATTGCTGGCTGCCCCGGCTGGCTGCGCCTCCACCAACTTCGGCCTGCGCTGCTCATTCCTGGGAGCACCACCGGCTCCTTTACTGACCGCGATCACATCGAGCGGATGCCCCAGACCCTTTTTGCGACACAACGTGCCATCCTCGCGGCCGGGACGACGTACTGCTGGTCACTCGACGCGCAGTGCCCGCAGGCGCGCTGGGAGCGTCGACGGGCCACAGCGGCGGCCGCCGCGGCGACATTCAGGCGACGCGCAAGCCGCCGGCGCGACGGCGGTTCGGCAGCAGTCTGATGATCGCGGTCCGGCCGATTTGGTGCGAGACGTTCCTGTGGCGGTCGATCGCAAGAAGGCACAAATGTAGTTGCCTCAGATGTGTCAGAAGAGCGGTCACATTATGCAGCACGTGAACTTGAGTCAGTCATGTGTGAAGCCATGGCTTCAGTGACTGGTCTCGCAGAGCTCGCGCTGGTTTCGTACACCGTCCATATCGGGCATTTGAATATCCATAAAAATGATGTCGTACCTCTGCCGTTCCGCGGAAGCGAACACCTCTTCTACCTTCTCGATGGCCTCAAAACCACTCTGCGCCATCGTCACCTCGCAGCCCGCTTTTCTTCAGGATTTCGGTCGCCACCTTGCGGTTCACGGCGTTGTCGTCTACGAGTTTCAACCCGCGGGCGCATGGTGGCAAATAGCTGCTTCCCTTGTTTGGGGGCGACACTAGCTGCCATAGAGGATGATCTTGTCGATCCGACCCTTTTTCTTCCAGCCCATCGTGCCAAGCGCGATGGCATCCTGGAATTCTTCGAAGATGATCGCCTTCACGCGATCGAGTCGCGCTGCTTACGTTGGCGGGAAGCCATGATACCAGGGGTTCCGCTGGCGTCGACCGCATCGACAATGTGCCGGCGAGCGGACACTGGCAGGCTATGCCGGGCTCGCCGATCGCATCGACCGCCATACATGGCAGCTATTGAAGGGCGTCGGGCTTTCGACGTTGCTCGGTGTCGGGACGGAGCTCGGCTGGGGAAGTAGCGAGGGCTGAGGCGCTGGTTGCGGTGAGTCGTGACGCCTATCACGGTTCAACGACAGCGGGAAAATATTCAAGCCGTAGCAGAGCCTATCGAATGCCAAGTTGGCGATACGAACAGCATCAAGGCGCAGCTTTTGCGCGTACGTTGAACAGGGACGGTGCTCTGCGCTTTGATGGCCCATAGCACCGGAATAGGCGTCTATGAGGCGTGTCGTGTTGCGTCCCGGCGTGGCGGCATCGGCGGACGAGATCGTCGCTTGGTGCCGCGAGAATATGGCGAACTACAAGGTTCCGCGGCGGGTCGCGATCATGGACGCGCTGCCGATGAACGCGGCGGGCAAGGTGCAGAAGTTTTTGCTGCGGGGGTGATCGGGGCGGGGCGTTTTCGACTGGAGGCCGACCTCCCGATAATCGTCACCCCGGACTTGATCCGGGGCCCATGACTTCAGGGCGTCTCAGGAGTGGTGCGGCTTTCCAAGTACGTGGAGGAGTTCAAAGGTGAGCAAAGGTGATCAAGGAAGGTTGGTTTGTGAGCTGTATTGGTGAGCTTTCAGCAATGCAAGTGAAGGCTCGCCTGTGCAGTTCGAAACCAAACCTTCGCGCCGCCAACCCCTTGTGGCCTGTGCAGTGGTGGAAAGGCGTGCAGAGCCTTGGTCCGCCCGGGGGCGCGCATCGTCCGCGGCAACCGCGCACAGGACGTGACCAGTTTCGCCGAGGCACAGGCCTGGTTGCTGGAAGAAGCCAAGAAGGGCCGCCAGATCCAGCGCTTCAAGGGCTTGGGCGAGATGAATCCCGAGCAGCTGTGGGAAACCACGGTCAACCCTGAAACCCGCCGCCTGCGCAGGTGCACGGCCGAGGTGAGTGAGCAAGTGGCATGCGCTGGATTCGCAGCATCGTCAACAGCGCCCATACGCACCGCATGGCCCCGGGTTGCATTGTTTCCACCGACGCCACTGCGTGTCAGCGCGTCCCGCCTGTGCCTTGGCGGCCCTGGCGCACATGCACGGCTGCCATGAGAACGCTTATACACGCGCGACGCGTCGCCCAGGTGCTGGCGCACCACGACCGGGTGGTCACGCTGCGCGACACCGAGTCAATGCAGGTGAGGCTGGGTCAATGCTGTGCGTGCACACCACCACACACGGCACAACCAAGCAAGCGTTGCTGCCAGCCTGCTGTTTCCAGGCTCAAAAGCCTTCACACCTAGCGTGTGCACAACCGCAAGCTTCTGCTCTTGGCGCGCTGCTGCTCTGCGGGTTGGTAGGAGTGTCACAACAAACGGTGTCCGCTAGCACCGCTGCTTGCCGCCCCGCAGGACTTCGCGCACCGGCTGGCGGGCTCGCGGCGCGTGGTCGTGGTGGGAAGCGGATCGCCCTGGAGCTTGTGTGCCTGGGCATGGGCCGACTGCGACGGGCTGGGGGCAGTGGCTGCTGGAGGCTGCACTTGGGGCACGTGGGCAGCGACTGCAGCGCGGGCGCTTGAGCAGTGGCGCCACGCGGCGCCCCTTTGTGCACAGGGGGCAGAGGGTGTGCTGCCGTCACGATTATGGCCGCTGCTGTACCGCGCCTTGCACGCGACCACCGTGGCAGCGGCTCGGTTCGCCGGCGTCGAGGTCATCTGGCTGATCCGGCAATCCACATCGCGGACGCGTTCTTTGACGTCGACGCGGCCGAGTCCTGCTGGTGGAGATGCAGTGGCGGCAAGAGCAGGAGAAGGCGCAGCAGGACAAGAGCGGCTGATGGGGGCGTGCAGACGCAGATCGGGACAAGTCACGAAAAGCATGACGCGTCGCAGCAGCAGCAGCAGCAGCCGCAGGAGGAGGTTTGGCAGCAGCACGGCGCACCCGACCAGCGGCAGCAGAAGGCGCAAGGACGGCAGGAGTTGGGGGCCGCGCTCGGCCCTAAATGGACAGAGGCACTGCCCAAGGGGCCGCCTGCCAATGTGAAGCTGGAGAGAAGCGCACAGGTGAGCAGGCAGTCGTCGGACTGAGCGCTGCTGGCATGTTCAAGCAACGTATCAGCAGATAGAGGCGCACAGCCGGGTGCACGTCCCTCCCTTGCTGCCGCACAACGAAAAGTAGCACCTGTCAGAGGGCAAGCACAACCCCAGCCTTGAACCCACAACGCTACCCCAAGCGGGGCTGGTCACCAGCACCACGGGCGAGCTGATGGCGGCCTATCAGGACATCCGCTATCTCGACTATCCGGGCGCGGCGTGCCTCGCGACCCAGCCGGTCAGCGTGTGCAACCCGGCCAGCCCGGCAAGCATCGCGGCGAACAATATCGCCGGCGCACCGCTGCCCTATGTCTCCGATTGGTCGGGCAGCGTTCAGGCGCACAGCTGGGTGCCGATCTCGTCGGCGCTCGAGCTCGACGTTACCGGCGTGGTGTCGTTCCGGTCGGGATATTTCAATTCGGACAACCAGAGTGGCGCCGGGTTGATATGCGGGCCACGCATTGGGCTATGCAAGGTGACATGCGCCTGCATCTCAAGCGATGTCGACAGTCGGTGGCACCTTGCCTTTGTGGGCCGCAACCTCACCAACAAACTG
>NNCB01000740.1:0-14613 GCA_002317545.1 Scenedesmus quadricauda | reverse complement strand
CATCCGCCGTGACTTCATTTGATCGAGAGATCAGTCGTTCGTCTGCATGTCGACGCTCTGGCTGTGCTGCGCGACCTGCTGAGTAAGCTGCGGGTCGTTCCTGCGACCATCGCGTATGGCAACAAAGAAATGCCCCAACGTGCGCCCACCGCTGACCAGCGGGCGTGCGGCCGGTGGCGCCGTCAGCGCAGGCGCCTCGCCCCAGCGCAGGCCGGCCAGGGGCCCAAGCAGCTGCGCAGGCACTCCGCCTCCGCATGAACTCATCGGCGAAGCAACATCGCCGCGAGCGGGATTGTGCAGGCAAGGAAAATCGCATGATGATTGCGATTTGCAAAAAACCCAACCATCGAGCTGTTGTTGGCTATGCGGTACAGATAGGCGGGGCTCGACGGTCCCGACATTATCTGAAGCAAGCCTAATAGAGCACTGGCACACGCGATTACGACAACGGCCGTAACCAGCGCCGGATACTCATCCGCGCAGGCCGATGCTGCGCGGCACTGCAGTGCAACGACGCAGCAATCGCGTCTGCATTGCCAGCAGTGCGTTCAATGTTTGGAAGGCGGACGGAGTAGCGGTCTGAACCACCGTAGGTACCCTCGTACTGTTCGAGCGCCTGGATGAGGATGTTCACCGAGGTCATGTCGAGGTGGTTCGTCGGCTCATCGAGCAGGAGAAAATTGGCTGTCGCTCAGGAGCATCTTGGCCAGCGCCACGCGCGATTTTTCGCCGCCGGAGAGTACCTTGATTTAAGCTCAAGAGCGTGCTGGTCTGCACTGCAAAACGGCACGAACCGCGGGCGTGCGCAGAGGGCCACCGCGTATCTGTTGTGCGGGAATGCTTGGGCAAACGAGGTGAGTGGAGCACCGTCACTCAGGCGAGGTACGATATGGTGAGAAGTAACGCCTGACACACCACAGCTGCGGTGTGGTACTTTTATTGACGGCAGGTCACTATCGCAGTTGAGAGGCGCCTGCCATTTGCGAAGAATAAACAAGGGTACCATTGCGGATAGCTTCCACACCAGCGTCACCTGTGACTCGCGATAGGGCATGCAGCCGGACTGCATGTGGCCAGGAATATCGCAGCGACAGCCGTCACCTGGCACTTGGCCGCCAGGCGAGGGTGCTTTGCAGACACGGCGGCATTTGTGGCGAATACGCGGCTTCTCTTCCAGAGGTCGGCGGCAATTTTGCCTCTGACCGCGATAACGATCATGCATGCTCAACGTTAGACACTTCCGGGCAAAATTCGACACCGCATGGCGGTGCGCTCAGCTTCGCATGCAGCGCTATCGATTGGGTTCTTAATGACCAGCGCTATAACATCAGGTAATTCTTCGTGCGAAATTTCAAAGAAATTCAATTCTTCAAGTACTCCCAACGCGATTCGCCACATGTCACATCGGTGCCATCGAATGGTTGATACATTCACAAGTTGAAAATCCGCTTCGTATCGATGTCGCAGAGCGGAGATCAACAAAAAGCATCCAATCAGAACGAACGCGATTTGGCGCACACACCATCGGGCCTGACGCGATGACAGACGCGAGCAATATGCCAGACGAAAAGCATGCTATCGTCGCCGACATGGACGGAGGCGTGAGCCCTCCGCGTGCGAGATCTGGATAGGCGGGCCCATGGGCTGGATTGCTGCACTTGCGAACGCACAGCGTCAAGCGACGCATAGCTATGCTTTTGTTGCGTAGCTGTCAGGTCTGTTGAAATCACCTGCGGGGAAATGGGGGCATGAAGCAACGAAACGCCATGATCGCGATGCGCCCCGAGGCCTGCAGTTCCGGAAATTAGCGACAATTGATGCGGTGCAATTCCGCGGTCTATGCGATGACCGCGCGCACGAGTCGCGCGTGCGACGACGAGACCGCCGGCGCGCCGCCCGACGCCGCCGCTGAGGCAGATAGCGCCGGAGACGCGCGCGACCCTGGAGATGAGAGTGCCACCGCTGCCGACGCCGCCGACGGCCATGCGCGCGGCGGCGCCCAGCGCCGCGCGCCGGCGAAGCGGCGGCGCGCGAATGCCGGCGCGGGCGGACGGGGCGCCCGACGAAACGCAGGGCCAAGTTGGGGCGGCCGGAAAACAAGAACCATGCCTCCGGTGCCACAGTGCGGACACCAAGTTCTGCTACTACAACAACTATAACGTGAAGCAGCCGCGGTTTTACGCAGGGTGCGGTGGGGTCGGCGCTGCAACAGTGCTGGGCGGGCATGCCTCGCGTGGCCACCGGTTGGTGCTGGTACGGGCAGGTACGACCGAGTGCGCGCATGCGCGCGAACCACACAGGCGAGCACCTCAAACATGCAGCCATGCCGAGACATTACAGGCGCGCCGCCGCTGCGTCTGAATCGCGAACCATATCGGGCGGCCGCCACCTGGCAATCGTGTGCGCACCGGATTCCCCAGGGATGCCAGCGCTACTGGACGGCGGGCGGCGAGCTCAGGAACCTGCCGGTGGGCGCGGGCCGCCGCAAGAGCAAAAACCGCGAGAAAGCGGCGCAGCGCAGCAGCAGATGGCGCGCGCCAAGGCGCAGGTGAAGCAGCAGCAGCAACAGCAGCAACAGCAGCAGCAGCAGCTCAGGCAGGGGCCGCAGCACGAGCCCCTGTCCGAAGGCCCCGGCAGCGAGGAGGGGGACGAGGGCGCGCCCGCGGCCCCCGGGCCGCCAGCGCCGCAGCAGCGCAAGCAGGCGCCGCGCCAGCGCCGCAAGCGGGCGCCTGCCGCGCGCCCGCAGCATGAGGAGGGCGGCGGGGTTGAGGAGGAGCAGGGGCAGCAGCGGGAGCAGCAGCAGGATGCGTCGCGCGCAGGAGAGAGGGACGGCGACGCGCAGGAGTCGGGCGCCGAGCCGCACCTGGCGGCAGCAGCAGCGGCCGCAGCCGCAGCTGCCGCGGCAGCGGCTGCCAGCCAGCAGCCGTGAGCGCGGATGAGGGGAGCCTGCCTGCCGGGGCCGAGCGGCGACGACCGTTCGATGACAGCTGCGGCGGCGACGGCGTCGGCGGCCGCGCGGCGGGCAGCGGCCCGTATCGTCATACTGCCAGCCACGCCATGCTGGATCCCCTGGGGGCGTTTGCCGCTATGGCGGGCGGGGGCGGCGGGGCGGCAGCTGCTGCAGCGGCGGCGGCGGCGGCAGCGGCGGCGGCAGCGGGATGGCAGGGAGTGGGCGCTGGGACCCTTTCGCCGGCATGGGCGGGTTCGGGCGTCGCCATCCAGGCTGCCGAGCTTCGAGGCCTGTGATGGAGCGGCGGCCGCTGCTGCTGCTGCTCCGCGGCCGCTGCCGCGGCGGGGCATCAGCACGCAGCGCACGGCGGCCACAGCGGCGGCCGCTCGGCAGGGGGAGGCGGTCCCGAGCGGCGCCACAGCGGCGGCTCCGGCTTCGGCGGGGTGTACGCACGCAACGATGTCGAACGCGGGGTGCAGTTGCCCCGCGAGACGCAGTGCGTGCTGCCAGCCCTCGGGCTCGGTGTTCCGAGGACGCAGCGGCAGCATCAGCACAGCAGCAGCAGCACCGTGAGGTCGAGCGCCAGCGACACGGCGCCGGGCGCTCCGGGACAGCCGGGCGCCCGCAGTCGCGGGGCAGCGGGCGGGATCAGTACACGACGGCAGCTTGCGCGGCGGAGGGTGCGGCGGGAAGTGGAGGGGGGCGCGCATGCCTCCGCCCGCGACAGGTGACCGGGCGAGTCGGGGATCAGACGCACTTTGCAGGACGGGCTGCATCCGGTCGAGGCGACCAAGTTGACAGCACCCTCGCGCAGCAGCAGCAGCAGCAGCAGCAGCAGCCACTGCCGCGGTCGACCTGCATGAAGCGGCTGCTGATCAGCAACAGCAGCAGCTGCAGCAGCAGCAGGCAGAGCCGACGGCCTCCGAGCAGCAGCGGCTCAGCACGACCGACGCGCTCGACAGCCTCGTGGCCGCCGCCACCAATGGCGGCGCCGCCATGGACCGCTGGCTGCAGCAGGCGGCGCAGCAGCAGTGGGGCGCGAGCATCGCGGCGCCGCAGCGGCGGCGGCGGTGTCGGCGCCGTCGGACAGCAGCCTGGTGCCGCTGCAGCAGGCGGCGGCGGCGGCTGCGCTACAGGCGCAGGTGCAGCAGGCGCAGGCGGCGGCGCAAGCCCAAGCGCAAGCGCAAGCCCAGGCAGCCGCTCAGGCGCGGCAGCGGCCCAGGCGCAGGCGCAGGCGCAGGCGCAGGCGGCTGCATTGGCTGGGCAGGCGCTTTCCGGCTGGGGCAGCGGCGGGCAGGCGGCTATTGCATATTGGCAGCGGCTGATGCCGTACCTGCAGCACAGCAGGCGCCGCAACGCAGCAGCGCGCAGCAGCGGCTCAGATGCGGCCATGAGCTGGGTGGCGCAAGAGATCGAACCAGCTTTTCCCTGTCGCGTCAGACGCTGATCGCGGCAAGCAAGCCGGGGATGCCGATCTGGCGCGAAAAGCTGTTCGCGTGGATGCTGCGCAATTCGGAAAGCGCGATGGAGTATTTCCGCCTGCACAAGCAGTCTGCATGGGCACCAATTGTCGGCGCGGCGGCCACACCATACCTTCGCACGCGGCGCCCCCGGCCCTGCCGCATCGCAGGCCCTCCTGGCCCGGCGCCTGGCCCGGGGTCGCTCCTGGACCCCACAGCTGTTGCGCTGGCGGCGCTGGTGGCGCACGTCATGCTGCGGCGCGCTGGCATCTCGCAGCAGGCGTCGCAGCAGCAGGCCGCGCCGCAGCCCGCGCGCCGGTGCCGCGCCGCAGCCGCAGCCGGCGCCCTCGTCGCCGCTGCAGCCGGGGGCGGCGCAGCAGCAGCAGCAGCAGCAGCAGCAGCAGCAGCAGCAGCAGCTGCAGCAGCGGCAGCACGCTCTGTTGCAGAACGCGCTACGCGGAGGAACAGCCGCGGAAGGGGGTGCGCCCGCGAGTTGGTCGGTGCCTAGCGACCGGCCCGTCCCCACCAAGGGCGGCACGGCGTACCGCCATCGCACCGCTAAGGACCCGCCCCGCTCCCATTGCCAAGCCGCGTGGCCCGATCCCTGGGCGGGCCAGCTGCCGCCAGGCGGCGCCGGCGGCGGCCCGGACGCGTCCGCAGCGGCGGCGGCTGCGGCCGCCGCGGCGGCTTTCGCCGCATCCCAGTACGCGCCGGGCGGCGCTGCCGGGGCGTACGGCGGCGGCATGGGGGCTCTGGCGGCGAGCTGGGCATGATGATGGACCCGGCAGCACGGCTGAATGCGTCTGCGGGATATGTCGATTTCAAGGATCGCATCATCCCTTGCCAACGGATCGGGGATCCAGGGCAATCCGGCGATCCTGCAGAATGTCGGCGACGTGCGGTCGTGGGGCGTCGAGGCGGCGGGGACGTTCCGCGTGACCCCCGAAGTCCTGTCGCTTGTCTGGCTGCAACAGCATTGGCACGGGGACGCCGGGGCGCTGTCGCGGGGCGCCGCCGTCTGAATGGGCTGCGAGCCTGGTGTCAAGGCGTGCACGGTCACGTGGCGTGCCAGGCAGATTGGCGGCGACATGGAGTCATGCGCTGGCATCACCGGCGTGGTGAAGCGATGGATGGAGCACCAGAAACATGCCGGGCCGCGGCGCGAGCGCGGCGCTTGTCCATCGCGCGCTGCGGGCGGCTTCGCGCGCGGCCTGGCGCAGTGCGGCCTCGCCGATCGTCGACGCCGGTGCCGCGCTGTTCTGCCCTCTGCGAGCACGCCTTTGCGGCGCCACCGGCGGTCGACATGAAAGCCGGGCTGGCGAGCTGCCAGGCACACCCGCAAGCCCTGGCGGCCGGCAGCGCGTCCACCTTTCCCTCCCCGCCTTGGCGGCACCGCCATCTGCCAGGCCAGCTTTGGTCGTTGCTCCGCCTTTGCAGCATACACTGAGCAGGTGTGGTTGGGCATCGGATGGCGGGTGTCATAGACAGGCCTGGTCGTGTGTTGCCACCCATGGCTGCATCAGCATTAGAAACCCCCCACACACACACTAAAGCCACCACCATCCTGGCCAACATCTTTGCCGACTATACCCTGGCCAAAGGACTTACCTTCCGGATGAGGGGTGGGGTCAATAACCTTTCCTCGCAGCGCGACTTCTACCACCCGCGCGGCACCACCCTGGGTAACCTGGAAGGTGGCTACGGCTACCGCGGCCATTCGAGCTCCTTCAACTACCTGACCGAATACACCCTCAACTACAACCGAGTGCGCGCCTGCCGCTGGTGCGGAACATTACCTTCTGTCTGCACCCTCACTTGGCGCTTCGCTGCTGTGCTTGGTTCGCAGGCTGCGGGCGCGACCTGGCTGCACGTGCGTTATGCCGCCGTGCTGATGCGGCATCTGCGCTGATCGACTGGGCCTGTTCAACATCGCAGGCGTTGCCCAACAGGCCGATATCATTTTTTTGGCTCATTCGTAATACTGCGGGTTATGGTGGTATCACTCGGACCTTCTCTCAAGTGCGGGCTGGGTTTCGTCATTGACTGTTGATGGACTGAGCTGATGAGTGTTGCGTTCCCCCCAACCGCGAGCTGCCAGGCGGACCCGCTCGTCGAGAACGAGGCGGTCCATCGCCGAACCCCTTTCCGCAACACAGCGACTCCGCCATTCGCATCGCAGCCGCCATGCTGGCGTGCTGAGCCACTCCTTTTCCGGAAATTTCCATAGCGGACCCGTGCGGAACGGTCAGGCGAACATAGTCCAGGCCGATATAGATTGTGCAGGCGCCCTCGAAGGCCGCTGTTTTGAGAGCGATCTGGCCCTGGTCGTGATACATAGACACGACGACATCGTACGGCCCGCGTCTCGATAGCACGGCGTGGCGCTCTCCACATGGCTGTTTGGGTACGCAAAGCCTCACCACATCGTTGTGACGTCTGCCAACCCGTGAGTGACCTTGGTTTACATCGCCGCAATAATTCAGTATCCAAGGTCCCGGCAGCTGCATAGCGCTGGAAAACCTCCCAGCCCTGTGGTGGCGACACCCACTCAAGATGAGCAAGGACGTGGATCACAACGACGGCAAGCTTGCCGACGCTGAAGGTGAGTCACATGTTGAAGAGCACATATGTGATGGCCTGGTTGCTTGCGCGGGTCTCTCGTTCGTGGTCCGCGCTCTGATGACGCTCGATCCAAGCCGCCGCCACTATGACTGTGACCTGCCCCGCCGTCGTTTCGTTCCGCCGCACAAAAATCCCCAAAGAAAGGATTCTCTCCCATGATCAATCAACCCGTTCCCGCGGTGACGCTCAAGACGCGCGTCCGCGACGGCCGTCGCGCCGAACCCCTTCGCTGCAGGACGTCGACACCGGCGATGATCTGGACCAGCACCCCGGGCATGGCGCCCCTGCTTCTGAGGTCTCCCAGTCGCCGCTGTGGAAGATGTCATCTGGGACGGCGGCTCCCCTTGGAGCGGCTTCCTGACGGCGGCGTCGGCGCAGGTGCGCGGGGGGCCCCTGCACGCCCCTCACCAGGGCCCGTCACCCGGCGTGCCGACGCGTCACCCGGGCCCGAGGGCCGCCTCGCGCCTGCTTCGCGAAAGCTGCCCTCGCGGCCGGCAGGCGCAAGAGCGGGATCCTCGGCTCGCCCAACGACGCGCCAGGCCCCGCCCCCAAACGCAGCTCTCCGGTCCTGCAGACGAGTCTGTCACTGTCGAGCCCCTGCTGCGCCGACGCAAGCCTTTCGTCATCCTTTGCCGCCGCGACCAGTCCGCACCTCACCACACCTCGCACTCTGCAGCAGTCCCTTTGAATCCCTGCTGCATCGCCTGCCCAGACCGCCCTCAGACCTGTGTCCCCTGACAATCCAAACAGCGACGCACAGCTCGGCGCGCGCAATCCGATCAGTCAACGAAACTCAGGCACTGCTATCCAGCCACCGGCACCAGCGCCTCACAAAAAATGTTGCTAACATACCAGGTCTGACAGATGCGTAACGGGGCCTGAGCCTTGCTTTTCTGTTATCTGGGCGTGAAAAACACTTGCTTTTATCGCTGCGCGCTGGAGAGGGTGCGCCGCTGGTGCCTGCCGACCAAGGCACAAGGCCCTGTCGGCGGACTCGCGATCCTCATGGATGATATGCTCGCGCTTCCTCCTCGCCTGTCTGTATTACCATCGGCCTTTTAGTCTCTGCTCGTTGAATTCATTTTTATATTCTGTAAAGTGTAATGCTCAACTTGTCCAACAGGTGCCCGTGGCCCCTGATTTCGCTTGTGTTTCATTATCTACCAGGTTTCCTGATGAACTATTGGTGTAGGCTGCTTATCTGATTCTGCTCATAAATCGTCATGCTGCCTCGCGGGTAGGTTCCTCGACCTGGAACGGGATTTCAATCTCAACGCGGAAACCGCCATTCGGGTTCGCACCCGTCGCAACCGGTGGTCGCGTCCCCGAAGCAGTGTGGCCAAGCTCTCCCGGTGCGGAGCATATTCAGCCGAGTGGGGTCGCCGCGTTTGCGGTGCTACTACCCTCTTCCTACTGGTGACGCTGACCAAGATTTGAAGAGGGACGAGGTAGTTGGAACCTCCGATGCGGAGGCAACGTAGGATATCACCGGACGTACTGGGAAACATCCGCCCGCTTTTTCAAGAAATTTCTGCTCCCAGCGAGCCCAAAAGCGATTCCAGCACGGCACAAAATAGTACAACTTCTGAGGCGGAAAACGTACTTAGCCGGATGGACGACTAAAGTACCCTGATTTTTCGGCAGCGCACCGCCCGAAATGGCGGTCAACGTATTGTGCGGTCGCCTCAGCTGGGGCACCTGCTGTTCAGCTATCCCTCGTTGGAGCGCACACTCCCACCTTTCCAGTGGATTGCGGAGTCCCAACCCCGCGATCGTTCGTGCCCGCGCGTGTCGACAGGTGCGCAAGGGCACGTGGTACAACAACGGTGGCAAGACCCGCACGCGCGTGACCCAGTACCACTCTATTATCACCAACGTCACCGGCTTGCGGTGGCTCGGAGAGTTCGCGCGGGTGAGTGGGCTGTAGGCTTTCGGCATGTGTCCGGCTAGGAATGGAAGCTGTGCACCAGGCGTTTTTGGTTGCAGGCGTGATTTTGGCAGCAGCCGCTTCGGCGACACCCGTGATGCGCGGCCGATGCCAGCAGCCGTGATGTCGTTGCGGCCCCGCAAACCTGCATATGGTACGGGTATTCGCTGTGTGAGTTGGAGTGGCTGTGAATATCCTTATGCGATCAGTATCCATGATTTTGAACCGATCACCGGCCGCGTGCACCAGCCGCCAGGGCTACCTGCATTGCTGCATCTCATCCACTCAGACTGATCATTGTTTTGCGTACGACCCGTTACCGGATGTCACCCATCCCATCACGGCGCCTGATCGTCAACATCGTGGACCTGGTGGGCCTGGGTGTGGCCCGATCATTGTGTCTGGATCCAATCTCTGCTGGGGACAGGCCTCTCCAGCGCGGTGAGCGGCCCGGCGGTCGCGTCCTGCACATTTCCCGAGGCGTGGCATCGCATGATCGAGATCCACTGGCGAAGCAGAGGCTGCTGCGGCCGCAGCCAGCACGGTCGGGAGCAGCTTGCTCGGCGCAAGACGCCATGGCCGCCAGGACTGGTGCGAGTCGCGCGGTCGTCGTCAGTTCGCAGCGCTCACCTGCCCCAGCTCCGCTCCGGACGCGCTGGCCCCCCTTCCCAACCTCTGCCTCACGCGCGCACCATCCCCAGACTACACTTTCATCTTGGCGCCCTGGCGCTGCTGACGACGGTCATCCCGAGCTTCAGGTGCGGCGGCAGCACGCACACGACCCGCGCAGCACACCTGCGCGTCGCAACCTAGCAGGCTCGTTGACAATCACCACAGCGCTCGCGGTCGAAGCGGCCGCACGCCGTCCTCAGCCCCGTCTGGACGTTCCGCACCTCACCTCGCCCGTCATCACCTCCCGAATGCCTTGCGAGCGCCACCCATTCGAAGACATGAACCGCATCAGATCGCGTCGTGAGCACAGAGCTAGGTACCCCAGAAAGATCGAGGATTGTGATTTGTCGCTCGTGCCCAAGCCAGCCCTCAAGCAACTTGTCGAGATCTGAATTGGTAGCTCCTGTTGTGTCTGGCTCCCACTCTCCAGGAAATGCGCATTTCTGGTCTCGACGACCGCGGACCAGTTTACGCCGGTTCAATGCGGTTATCGGCGCATTCGGCTTTTATGAGGACGCGCTCGAACGCAGCCGACGCAACGACGTCGCCTTCTTCCAGGGCTTCGCGCCTCCGTTCGACACGCCGGCTCTGCTTGTCTATGATTCCAATCTGCGGAGCACTTCGCTGGCGGCCTTCGCCGATGGCTCGTTCGAGATCACGCCGTCGATCCGGCTGAATGCGGGCTTTCGCTATACCCATGATGAAAAGAAGAATCGCCAGAGCAGCTATCTGCGTTTCGGCTCCCTGTCGCGCGATGCCGGCTTCCTCGTCTCGCCAGGGCCTGTGTGGTGCCTCTCGGGCAACACCAGCAGCAGTGTCAGCGCGGTCAGGGGGCTGCTGGTGGTCATCCCGCAGTGCATGTGCTTGTGGCAAAGGATGACGTCAGCCTTACGGCCCTCCCCTGCACATGCAGCACGGCCTGTGTTCCCCGGGTTGCTGGCTCACTCCCAGTTCCGCTGCAGGTGCGCAGCTCCCCTGAGTGTGTGTGTGTGTGAGTGTGTGTGTGTGTGTGGTGTGTGCGCGCGTGTGTGCGCGTGCATTCGAGCGTATATGCAAGTTCGCGTGGCGCGCCAGCGATGTCCGTGCAGACGCATGTGTGTGTGTGGTGTGCTGAGTGCTGCCTGAAACACGTCATGGAAGCTTTGCCGGTCCACAATTTTTTCGGCTGGAATGGTAACGACCGTGGTTTGCATGGGCAGATTATCCCCGCGTCCCGAACAGCGCGGTTCCGACCCGCACATGCGTTGCGCCCAGCATCACCGCGGTTTCATAATCGCCGCTCATCCCCACCTCGATCCCATGACGCAGCCAGTTCTCCAGACCTTCGCCACTGCCCTGTCGTCGGCGCCTATGTCCGCTACAACCGCGGCAACACCAATCCCTTTTTCGACAATCTGCGCGACGGGATTTTCGTGTCGCCGCGGGTCGACAATTTCGAGGGCGGGATCAAGGTCCGCACCGATGCGGTGTCGCTCTATGCCACCTTGTTCCACACCAAGTTCACCGCATACACCACCACAACGCGCATCCGACCTCCCTGGGGCGCGCTGGTGTCGAGATAGACGCCCTGATCGGCGGGGCAATAGAAGGGCCCCTCGCGGCCTCGCAGCGCCGCATCTTGATTCGTTGGTCGATGAAGAAGTTGAGCCGGGGCTTCTGATAGCCGCTGATCAGCCCGCCCCACACCGTGTGTGACTCGACACCGAACCATTGCAAGCGGCATGCTCGGGCCTCGAGCGACGTTCGCGGACACCACAGCCGCTGTTTCCGGGACGTCGCACTCCCCCATCTGATCCGTCCGCCCACCTGATCCGCCCGCGCCCGTCAGGCTGCCGTCAAGGAACGCCTTTGCGATCTATCCCGCCGAATGCCGCCAAGAACGTGGGCATCTGCTCATGGTGGCACGCAGCTGGTGGCCATTGCCCTCTTCCTCCGTAACCTCGGCGCACATGTGGTTGTAGAAGCTGGCGAACCCACCCGAGGCCCTCGATGGAGGCTGTCCTCGCGCATCCCCGTTGGTGGGTGGCCGGGCGGGGCTGGACGCGGGGCCCGAGCCGCCAGTCATGCAGGGCCCAGCTGCAGTTGCAGCTGCTTGGGATGGTTCGAAGATAGGGCTTATGACCCCCACAGCACAGTGCAAGCAGAGCCAGCCTTTGGACTGCCTGCTCGCACAACAGATGCGCCGCATTACGGCCGCCGATCGCGCCTGTCGTCACGCCGGGGTCCCGGCCAGTGCCCGGCCAGTCAATCTGATTGACCCTTAGTATACTAATCAACGTCTCGATAAATGCCGGACGGTCCACTTCTGGTTCGCGCAGCAGGGTTCGATCCTCGTGTTCATCGCCCTGATCTTCTTCTACACCTGGTACATGAACCGGCTCGATCGCGAGTACGGCGTGGACGAGCAATAAGGACCCGCGACCATGGACCAGTTCACCACCAACCTCATCTTCGTCGTCGGCTCGTTCCTGCTGTACATCGGGATCGCGATCTGGGCTCGCGCCGGTTCCACCTCCGAGTTCTACGCCGCGGCCCTGCCCTGCTGCCGCACACACGTCGCCGGCGCGCTTGCCACCCGCGCTTGGAATATCTCTGGACTGGCGGGTCTGCGCCAGCTCGCAGCTCCAGGACCTGAGTGGCGCAAGCGGCGCGACCGTTGGCCAGACTTCACAGCAAAAGCCTCCGGTCGCACCCTCACCCCCCGCTTTTGGGCTTCTACCTCGCCTCAAGCGTCACGACCCATGAATTGTTCAATCTCGGCATCGACGTCTTGACCGGACGCTGGCGCGACAATGCCATGGTGAGCGAGGTGGAGACGCCGAAAGGCGTGACGACAGCTTGGCGGCAACTGCGGTCCGTGCAGTCGGCTGGGCTTCACGCTGTACTGATGGCAAGACTTGGTTTTCTGTGCTCTCGCACGGCACGACAATGCACGAGTAAATCATGCCCGGCGGCGTTCACCGAGGCATTGCACGCGCCTGCATTTGTGCACACGCGCTGCCTCAGTCGCCGGGCGGCAGGACCGGCGCCTTCGTACCGGCGCCTTCATCACTGTCGGCGAGCGGTCACGCGGCCCATTCCGAAACCGTCTGCTCGCGACGGTGCTGGTGCAGGAAGGCGAAGTGCGCTCCTATGCCCTCGAAGGTTCGGTATTCGTCGCCGGCAGCCTGATCAAATGGCTACGCGACGGGCTCGGCCTGCTTGCAAGCGCGAGCGAGAGCGAAGGGTTGGCACGGTGGTCGAATACGCCTGGGCACCCGCCCCGAGCCGAGGCGCGGCGCTGCCGAGTTTCAGGGGATTGGGACCATTGGCCAGCCCGCAAAGCTCACTTCCGGCGTTGACGGCCCCTGCCCCTATCGCCTCGTCTCAACCTTTTTTTCCCTCAGCTCTGTTGTGGGCCTGATCGATGCCGTCAGCAGCTTTGGCCTCTTTGCCTTCCTCAACCGCAGTGCAGCCGCGCCGATCAGCGGCTGCCACGGCGCCTGCCGCGCAGCTGCCAGGCGGGCGACGGGGCATTGTGGGTGCGGCCGACTGCCTTTCGTAAGGGGCAACTCATCAAGTATTTCTAAAATGGCAGCCGGTGGTGCCCCGCCGCCCCAACCACATTGCCACCAACCACCCCCTTAGCCACGATCAATCTGCCTACCCTTGCCGATGGAATGAACCAAATGGGAGTTTGCTGCCTTTGGCTTTGCCAACGTGCGCTGATGACAGTGCACTTTCTGATATGGTGTGCGTTGGCGTTTGCCTGACCGGAGCATCAGATCATGCTGATGTGCAGAGCCCCTGTTGAGCATGTACATGCACTCGTGCACCCACTGCACACGTCGCGCGCAGTGGCGCAGCACGGTTACTCGTGCCGCGCGCAGGGGCGCCCCGCTTTGCGGGCTGGCCGTCTCAGCCTCTTGAGGAACGGCCAGCGCTGCGCCTCTGGGCCCGCATGCGAGAAACCCAGACGTTTGGGCTGCAGATGATGGACGCATGCGCGCCGTGCATTCGCCCGTGTGCTTTGGCCGCGCTCCGACGGGTAGTGAGCGCAACAGGCGCCGCTGCTGAGCCTGGATGGGTTGTGGGTGGGTGTGGTATCAGCGATGACGGCGCCGAAGAATGCACCATGGCAATAAAATATGACCCACTACATTGCAGCCGCGTGTACCTATCTGTGATGAACTCAAGATAATTTGGCTGTTTCAGGATAGGAGCATCCATTTCATTGCGCAGCAATGTAAATGCGGAGGCGCCTATTTTTGTATCGCCGATATAGATACCCAGTTGCAGGGTGACTAAAATAGCCTGTACGATCAAACACCACCATTACTTTAGCTTCCCACGCCCCTGCGGCGCGAGCGGCCCCGCCGCAACTGGCAGCACGGGCCGCACGCCCGGCGCCGCGCGGGGGATGGCCATAGGCGGCTCCCCGATGCGGAAGCGGTGCAGGAACGCCGCCAGGTGCTCCGCCGTTTTCTCGGGCTCGTCTTCCTGAATGGCGTGGCCGGCTGTGGGCATAAGCACCAGCTGGAATTTGCCCTGCATCTGGCCGATTGTCAGCTCCCGGTCCAGCCTGTGCGCGCGCATGTGTGTGTATTTGGCGGTGTGTGTGCTTGTGTGTGTGTTGGGGGGCAGCGCAAGGGCTTCACCATGGTGGCAGGATTTTGGTTTCAAGGTTCGGTCTTCAGGTTGGACATAAACAGCCGCAACCGAAGAGTTGCGCGGTTGTTGAATGGGTGATGCTTGCAGGGACACAAGGGCGCCAGGAACATGGTAGACAGCCTTGATTCAAGCGAACAAATCTTCATGAGCGCCGCCATCTTGCAATGTAAGCGCACACACAAACGCACACGCGCTCACACTCACGCACACACACACACACACTGCACACACGCCCACTCTCTCTCTCTCACACACGCACACACACACAGACGCACACCTGCACACATACACACTCTCTCTCACACAGCACGCACACACCAGCATCCCACAGC